>JAAXYW010000854.1:0-28463 GCA_036851895.1 Orthonychiurus folsomi | reverse complement strand
AAAATCGACCTTGAGCTTTGTTTCCAAAGGGAGAATTGATAAATATTCGACACTCCTGTAATTAGGACGTAAACAGAGTTGTAAATTATAAAAACCATTGCGATTTTGACACAGTTAACTGCTGCTTGACTTAGAAATACAAACCTGAATAGTCCATAATCGTACAAGAATATTCCAGCACAAGGTGGATTCTCCAATCTATCAATGTCAACCATGATTCCTCTTCGTGCCCTGTAAAATTCCCCGTCAGGTGACCTCACTGCTACATGCTGTATGTAAATATATTACGGTTATGTAACATGTCGCTGGAATTAATATTTTAAGTGCACTGGCGTATGTACAGAATCTTCCTTTACATTTTAAATTCGTATATTAGCACTTACTTTCCCAATCTCCCATTCCTCTATCCTGCAACACCTACGACTCACTAAACATTTTTCCAAATCCAATTCGATTTGTTCCAGACGAGCTTCAAGATTCTCCCACTTATACCTTATTACAAATTTGCACGGCTCAAGGACTGATACAATCTGAACGGGAATTAAAGAAGACGACATTGCTGTTACTCGCTAAAACGTATTGTTATTTGGACTGTCACTTCACTGTAAATTTCGTCCCTTTTGACTTCTCACTCCTTTTTCGTGACCCGTAGTTTACTATGTATGCCTTGCCTTGAGGAGAGGAGAATGCACTGTGTGTGGAAAAATAGTAAGATCTAGCATTTAGCAGGGCAAATGAAGGGACGCTTAGATAACAAACTCACAAGACATCTAAAGGGATTACTATCAGATTCAAGCCCGGCAAAGACAAAAGACCCTTGTTTCTTAAGAATCACAAGCAGGGATTGCAGAATCAGTCGCCGAGAGGACGAGACCCTGCCGCCTTTCATTTTTTTCTCATTCCACATCACGTTTTGTATTACCCCAGTGCCCATGAATTCATTATATTTGATCCCCGCCTGTTTTCAAATTTTCTGTCCTCGTGTGTGTGCATTACATGCTTTTACAACACATCCGATCCAATATTTGTGTAAGGGTATTTTCAAACCGGCTTAACCTTTATGGGGCAAACTTTAATTACTAATTACTACAAGTTAAGTTAGTGTTGGAATTCGAATTCGGATCATTTAGATACAGGGCAGGGCTAGCCTCTTCGAATGGCTAAACGAAGGAAGACCGTAAGTGAAATATAATATTATTACTTCATTTCATGTTTTATTATCATACCCTGATACTGGACACGGTACTGGGACTGGCACAATAATTATTTCTTTGCTTTTAAATTTCAGACAAAGGCCAGGGTGAGGGTGAGGACTTTGAAGAATCATGATCCTGTAGACGTTGCAATTGAAAATGAATGGGCACAACATGAGCCCGCTGAGCAAAAGAATGCCCCACATTCTTTCATCGTGTGTCAAGGAAAAGTTGGTCGGCGTGTAAAGGAATTGATGCATAATGTACGTGATATAATGGAACCATACACTGCATCAAATCTGAAGGTTTGTTTTATTTAGTCGCTTAACTCGATACCAAATTATCTATTATAATTTTTTTGTATTTTAGAAAACCAAAGCAAACGTGTTGAAGGATTATGTCTCCATTGCGAGCTACTTCCACGTAACGCACATGTGCATATTAACTCGAACCCAGATAAGCCCCTACTTAAAAGTCTGTCGAATGCCCCGTGGACCTAGCATGACCTTCCGGGTATTGAACTACTCCTTGGCAAGAGATGTTCTGAGTATTCTACGAAAACAGGTAGAAATTAAACATTTGACGGCTTTAACATGGCCACATTAGACAGTAGGTAACAAATATTTCTTGGATTTACAGGTCACTTATGAAACCCAGTTCCAACACCACCCGCTTCTTATAATGAATAACTTCTCTTCAGAAGAAAAACATCTGGAACTGATATCTACAACTTTTCAGAATATGTTTCCACCGATTAACATTAATAAAGTTAAACTCAAGGCCATTCGCCGAGTTTTAATGCTGAATTATAATGAAGAGGACGACACTATTGACTTGCGCCATTACACAGTAACGGTAGGCTCCTATATTTGCAAAACATAAAAGAACTTTATTATGCCACCTAACTTTAACAAAATGGTGTTTTGTAAATACAGTACCGACCAGTTGGAGTTTCTAAAGGAGTAAAGAAGCTTCTAATTGGCAAGCATAGCAAGATTCCTAATCTTGGAAGATGTCAAGATATCTCAGACTTTCTTACAAGGTTTGTTTTTGAATTTCAATTTAATGTCTGGCTAAGGCTATTGTGTCAGGATTTTCAATTAACCTTATGTTCTTCTGCAGAGGTGGTGAGGTTTCTGATAGTGAACCCGAAGACACATCTGAAACAGTAGAAGCTCCGCAAAAGCTTTCTACGAGGGGAACCAAAGGCGTTGACGAGGTTGCTGTTAAATTAGTTGAGCTTGGTCCTCGGATAACATTACAGGTGAGCATCCAATTGGCAGCGAAGCAATTTTGTGTAGGTTTATTCTGAACTCGGCTTTATCTAATTTAATTTACTAAAGCTCATCAAAATTGAAAACGGATTATTGGACGGTGAAACTTTATACCACAAGTTGGCTCGGAAAACTGACGAAGAGAAGCTACAAATTAGGAAAGAGAGGAAAGCCAAAAGGTGAGATAATTAAATATCTATTATAGAGCAGTCATTCAACTTGCTACTTTATGGTTCACTTGCTTAGGAAACTCAAAGAGGCTCGGAGAAAGATACAAGAGCAGAATATTGAAAAGAAATTAAATGAAAAGGAAATCCACCGGAAGAGATGTTTGGAGGGAAAGGCAAATGCATTCCCAACAAAATCAAATGAGGGCAACGACGCGGAAGATGATGCTGAATGGTATCGATCAGAGGTTGGACAAGAACCTGAAAATGGTGAGTATTTCCTCTGGCCCCGGAGTGCCATAATTAATTCAGAAGAAATTAGCTTTTTATCTGTTTGTTGTGTTTAGACACATTTTCAGCACCATCAACGCCAAGGGCTCGAACTGAGGCAGTAGGCACCGACAAGCCGAGGAGGAAACGTGCTAGTACAAGTGACCTCTCTTATAACAAAGGCCCTAAGGTTTCGAAATTTGCTAAAGTTAAAGAGAAGGCAAAACAGTTAAAACTTGAGCGACAGAAACAGAACGCAGGTAGAGCTAAAGCGGAGAGTCGTGGTTTGAAGGGTCGGCAGACACGTTTCAAAGGCAGTGGAGTTTATTCTAAGCCCAGCAGATCTAGGATGAGTCATAAGAAGCCTTAAATTTTGTGATTTCTGCAAAGTTTGAATGTTTCAAATCAGTTGAAACATTAACCCATTCTCACCCAAGTCCATGAAAATTTGCATTTTTTGGATTGAATTGGTTAATAACAGTTTATTATTTTAACTCTAGCCGCCACTAAATTTTTAATATTCTTTCTTTGGCACAATTTACTAAACTTATAAGTGATTGTTATTCTAGGGTAAGTAGTAAGTAAGTACGCCGTTTTTGACTTAGAAGATACTGTTCATTAAAGTTATGGCAGTGACGGTTTGCATTACATATCGTTGAAGTAGATCCATTTCAAAAATAAAAAAAAAACTCTTTAAATAATTAATCCACAAGTACTGCTTCTTATACCGAGTAGCAAGTTCTGCAGCACTAAGAATTTTAACTAATAATTAATGGTATCAATTCAACAACATACAGAACAGTATTTTGGATCTGGCAGATTGTTTCACTTGTAGTTGTAGGTATGTTTAGTAGGCCATTGCGTTGTTGGTTTCGCAAAGCAGAAGCAGATGATTTGAAACAGGAACTTGTCTTGTTACATTGTGTAGTCAACATAAGTTAAAGGCCTATTCGTGTCGTACCCTCGTGGTCACATTGTTAGAAGACAAAATAACCATAATATTTATATCTTTGAATAATTCCAGGACTAGCGGCCATTTGCTTCCATAATCCTTTTGATCCACCCCACAAAGTTAATAACCTTGGCGTAAATTCCAAATTTCCCACGCCTGCCACATCCATCACCAAAGCTCGTCACTCCGAAGATTGTCCACCTTTAATTTTTTAAATTCGGAAATTTATATAGGAGCTCCTTCTATATTTTCGATATGGCATACATACCGATTATTGTTTGAGCAAAGTAGGGGACCACCAGAATCCCCAGCACATGAGTCAACGGATCCACCCTGATACCCGGCACAAAACATGTTCGAAGTTATTTCGTACCGATTATACGTGTACCGACATTCTGCGTTGCTCACAATTGGAACCTGTCATGCCAAATCATTTCAAATTACAATTCAGTGAGATTGGGATTTTAAAATGTATAGTATTACTTTTCCTTCGTGAAGTACTGTTGTGCCAAAAACATGATTGTAGCGTTCCTTTCCCCAACCCAAAATTGTGCACAAAGTATTCGGGGAAGGCATGTAATCATTTTCACTTGGAAGACATGCCATGCCCGCGTCAACTGGAACTGGCTCAGGAAGAAGTAGTAGTGCGATATCATTATCCACCGTATCGATGTCAAAATCAGGATGTATGAACGCGGAATGGATCTGTTTATAACATTACATTTTACGAAGAATCTCAACAAAATATAGGGTGCTCGAATGTAGGAGACCTAGAGAGAGACCACGGCTGTACCTGATAATGTTTTTCAGTTCCGTCAATCCGGTTCAAATTATGTTCCCCAATTATGATTTCCATTCGGCGACGAACACAGTGTGCGGCTGTTAGGATCCATCTTGGGGCAATGAGCGTTCCGCCACAAAACGTTTCCTGTAATACATCAAAAGCGTCAAGTTTCCCTTTCTTTGTTTTGGTTTTGATCACTCTACTGCATTCTATGAATATACTTGTTGTCTATTGATAATGGCAACTTGCCATGGCCATCGTCCTTTCATAGCTTCCTGTCCTCCCAAAATCCGCAAGGTAAGTCCAGATCCTCCTCTATCATTGTTCATCCTGGCGACACCGCAAGTTCGCTGTTGATCTCTTTGCTCAGATGAATAATCTTCAATTGGAAATGGACCGTTGTAGGAATCATCGTAGTACTGCGGCTGTCTCATAGTTAAGGTTGGTGTTGGTCGTGGACTTCTTCTTTCTGTGATTCGTTTCCTTCCGGTAATATTTACAGGCTTTGGTAACCTGAGCGGTGCTTTCGGAAATTCGCTTGACATTTGGATTTTGAACGAGGCCATTACTATTACCGGCTGGGAATTCGTAATCGGATACGTGTGGTTGGGGATGTAGGCTTGAGCCGTAATCTCCTGTACAAATTACGATATAGGTTGATGACTTTGAACATTTGTTGACATTCTTACGTTACATTTCGACATTCGGGTCTAAGAGAATTGGTGTGGATTGGATACACATGCATGTACAAAAGGAATTCTTGTCTCCCAGATAGGATCTGCTAATAATACTCACCGTATTCCGAATAGTCTGAATCGTAGTCTGAGAGAAAGTTTGTTTTTGAATTGAAGTTGTAAATTTGTTCACAAAGTGTTCCACGGTGGTAGCAGAATGCTTCCTCCTGCACTGCCACGTTTCCGCAAATCAAGGCAAATCGACATGACCTAAATATTGTAACACAAAAATTCCTCAGCTCAAAGCTTAGCCAGTGCCAAAAATTGAACGCAGAAGGCTGTCTCGAGGACGAGGCCAATCCCTTAAGTGCATTTTTGAGTTTATCAACCTAATTATGTACATTAGTTTTTTAATTTAAATCAAATGAAACCTGTAACGTCGAGTGGAACATTGTCGACTACATGGAGACCAACTTGACCACTGACTGTAGGCAAATGTGTCTGCGTCGAGAATTTTTTCAGACAAAGACCTTACAGATTGGCATCCTGAGCGATCACAAATCTGAAAATATAATCCCCGATTGTACCACCTACATTTAAAAATTAAGAAAGTCTACCTTGTATTTCCGGAGAGATCTCGGCACACGTTCACTATTTACTAAAGTCAACGATAATAATAGAACATGTAAACTGTTAGAAATATGCATATCCGATTTATTGCTTGTCCACTTATTTTCACTCACATTCACAAATTTAAATTAAGAAAACATTTAAGACTCAAAGCACAATTCAAAACAAAGTTTCAAAAAACAATTCTTTAGAGATTTGTCGGGAGTGTTAACTTAGATGCGAGCAAATTTGGATTGTCGTCCTTTCTTCGAGAGTGCCTTGAATTTAACTTATCTCAGGTTAACGCTTCGGATCATCTCCGTACTGCAGTTCTAAAAACGGGTGGAGTTGAAGTTGCATTTGGTGTTTACAGAAATGTTCTTGACTCACCGCATCAGTTCAAGCATTTATTTGCCCGAATGTTCATCAACCTCATCTCTCATCATCATCTGCCTGCCGTAGCGCTACCGAGGTCTAACCCCGAAAACTGAAACCAACTTGAATGAGAAAAATAAAAGAGAAAGAGACATTTGGAAGCGCGACGTCGTCATTCAGTCTGACACATGTCAGCCTCAGAGAAAATATCTTCTACTCCGGATTGAGTTGAAAGCGAAGGCCATTCCATTGCAGATTTGGGAGATATTTTAGGCATCATACCCCCTTTTCTTTTGAAAGATTGACTCCCGGAAGGTTAAGTATAGTTTATTGAACGAGTACGTTGCATGCACGTCTGAGTCAGAAGCCAAATTCAAAAGTTGTATGCATCCAGGGGTACGTTTACCCGTGTTCAATTATTATGATTGACAGTTTCTTCATGTTTGGACAGGAAATAAATTCACCGCACACCGCACAAGGTAAAATCGATTGAGTTAGAATTTGAATTTGAAGGAGCCGCATTTTGAGAATATTGAACATCTTGAAAAGTTAGTTTATAATTTGTTAAGCTGATATATGCATAACAAATTGATGTCATGGCCTGTGCTGCACTTCATGTGAAAAGCTGAAGCCAACGAGAAATTTCGGTATTTGGCTGATGACACATGTCTTCCCAAAGTTCTGTACCCGTGGTTCTGCCCGCCTGCGGACTTGCATAGGTCACTGGTCCCAAATGAATCTTGCCTAAAATGGCTTTGGATCCTAAAGCGTTTAATAATATTACAACACAAACTGTAACACGTCGCAATTCCCAAGCTGTTAAATCCCATTGACTTACCAAGTCGTCCTCTTGCAACTAGAGATAGAGTGAATGATATTTGGGAAAGAAGATCAAAGGGAATTGTGACGACAAATGTGTCTAAATATAAAAATATTATTAAAAACTTTTAGTTCTTTGAGCCTCACACAGGATTCCAGATTTGTGAAATTCTAACCGTCATAATTAGGGGTACTTCCCCAGCGAAGGAGTCGAGTTTTCCTTGACTTAATGGTGCGGCCGTTCTCGTGCAATGTGACTTTCACATACGTCGAAGCTGCGAATATATGAATATATAAAACTACATGAAGGAAACGTTCGATTTTTTAAAAAGTATGATCGTACTGTATTCAGCATCCGGAATTTCCTGAAGACCATACGCTTCCCGAATTTTTCTGACAAATAGCACAGGAATTACATAAAAATAAAAATAACCAGCTCCCATACATTTAAGAAATCTGTTTACAAAATGAGAAGGCCTGGGCTGGGATCCGTTGTCCATTTAACAGCAATTTCCAGTCGGACGTCCCCTCCAACGCTTGAGGGCATTTCAACTTTACGCCAAAGAGTTCCGGTACGAAAATCCTGATTGACATCCCCATGGTTAACTTCAGGCATATCCTTCATAGCCAGGTTAACAATTCCCAAAACAGTTTTTGGGCTAGAAGACGCGATTCCCATGACTCGAAGCTTCAAAACTTTTGTTCGGAGTACTTGTTTTCGAACATTGAATCTAAATTCTTGATTGAAAACTGGATTTCCTCCTGTGTAGTCCTTCGTTCTTTGCTTGCTCCCACGCCCAGGATACAATTTCACTTGAACTGCGTGCGATTTCCCTTCTTCTTCAGGAAAATT
This sequence comes from Orthonychiurus folsomi, assembly GCA_036851895.1. NCBI lineage: Eukaryota > Metazoa > Arthropoda > Collembola > Poduromorpha > Onychiuridae > Orthonychiurus > Orthonychiurus folsomi. The sequence goes on along the minus strand of JAAXYW010000854.1, from coordinate 20,493 downwards.
ACTTCCACTCAGAATTTTTACATGCAGTATTTGGGTGGAAAGTTGATACACAAGGGTGAAACTGATTTTTGGAAGAGTTGCATCCTCCGTGTAAAGTTGTGGGTAATATTGTTGCTCGGTCAAAGGCACCTTTGCAAAATAGCTAGAAGTGGGTTCGGAGGAATCTTGATTTTCCGCGTTGATGGCCTGAGCGTGAAGTGGGACCTGAAATTGTATGAAACGTAAAATTCCGTTTGATGCTTTTAAAATGTTTATTAAAGGTAAAAATTTACTCACAGTTGGAATTACAAATGCAATGTGGCGGTCCGGTGTAATGATGTTTTGATGAGCAAATGTCTTCCGACTTTTGACATTCATTCTTTCAATTGGATTACTGTCAAATAAACTGTTCGGTGTACAAGCCCTTTCAATTGTAATAAAGGGGATTTTATTTGGTTTTGAACGTCTTGCACAAAAATACACACACATGCCGAGAACAATTAATACTAGCACAGACACCGAACTCACAATTGTTGTAAATCTTCCTCCACCGTGGAGAAATCTTTGATTGAATATCAAATAAATTACATCTGCAGTAGTTGCATTGGTTGAATTAGTTACAGCAAAATTTGCCATTCCACTCATACCAAATACCATTTTGGTAACTTAATTGGAATCAAATTCTTGATTCAAATTAATGTGAAAGAAACTACACACTACGTTGGGATCTGAGTTTGAAGACTCCAAAGAAAACGAATGGAAAGTTCTTCGGTTGATTGCAAGATTGCAATCATAAGCTTTGCCGATAAATCCTTTCATCTTAGCCAGTAGAAGTAGTACATGGAATTAGCACATGTATAGGATGGCTTAAATCAAGATTTAAAGATTATACATTTTGACCTTGTCCCGTACCAACTATACCACCCCACCCAACACTGTAGAAATTATGAGTAGCAATCACTTAATTTTTATATGTGTATCCAACACTACCCAAAATATCAATTCTAACCTCCACTCAAATTAAATTTTAACAAATTAATTACACAAAGCGTTTTGCAAATGAATATTGGTTTACGCCTTTTACTGGAGCTTGGACCTAGTCAATTGACGTACGTTAGTTTGGTGCTCACACCTGCGACAATGACAAGCAAAAGGCAATTTCATGAAAAATAGGCAACCATATTGTGTACATTAGTGAATCATGGCCTGAATATTTCCGGGCGTGCTTTTATGTAGATATAAATTGGCTACCATAACGTACAATTTAATATGTGTATTTACGATCTAAAACATTTGTCGCAGATGGCAATTAAACTGACATCTCGTCCACACAAGTGAATGTGGTAGAATGCAAGCACATGAAAAGGTGTGGATGAGCAAGATTTCATTCCTCTGTCTGGCTAACACTTATTAAATGCTTTGGCCACTTTGGAATATCGTGTTTCCTCTTGAATCACGAGATACATAAGCTTTTTCATTGGACCCTTTGGGTTTCTCTACTCCCTACATACAAATACGATTTTCATAAGTTGTTTATAAATTCTTGACATTTCCCATTTATGGATGTTGACGTCGAACTATGGAAAATTCTGCAACGTAGACAAATAATGCGTCCTCAATCAAATTACAATGTTTATTGCTCCAATTTGTGACTGTCGGTAAGTGATGGTGATGGTGACGGTGACTGGGATGTAAAGACTGCAACGAAAGCAGTTAATTTGCCCGTTTCTCCATCACTGAAAATCTTAGCAAATAAAGGCCCCACAGTGTTTTAAGCATTTAACCTGGCTGTCCAAGCCTTTTTTGTTTTCTTTTTTTCTCTCAATAATCTATAATTTCTTATCTGCTTTAATTCCTTTATCCTTTTTGATATTATTTTGACCAATTTTTTAGAGTGGGGTTTGCCTTGTCTATAATTCGATTGCCTAGTCGGCTCGGCTCATCCATGGCCCAAGTCTCAATTTATTATAGACTCTTCCTGTACTCGATATTTGAGTTGAGCTCTTTAGTTCAAATAAAGAAACTTGAATGTATTATAATGATGGCGATGCGTGATGTACTGCCGTTACTATTACTAATATTTTTCACACCTGCACCTGGACACTTTCTTCTTTGCATTATTAATGAGGGAAATGATGAAATGAAAGCTTTTTGGACATGGAAACACTTTGTTGTTCGTCTTTATTCCTGCGAGCTCACATGGCCCTCTTCGATTGTATTGTTAGGCTCTTTTCGGTTTGTCCGTCCGAAAATCAATAAAGGCTTATTTTTCTACTAAAAAGAGAAAAAAATGTGCACATATTCCTATCAGTTTGCAAGCTTGTCGGACCGCATTCATTCATGAGCAGTGGAAGACCGTTTTCTCGATTTAGGGAAAAACATGGCGAGGATAAAATTGCCAAACGTGTATTTGCAGGTCGCATGTGTAATTTTATTGAGCTTTGTTAAATTGACGCAATCAAAATTTTGTAAGTACACCTAAATATGCATAAACAAAATGATGGGAAGTTTTTTCGTATATTAATTTAGTTTGTTCACAGTAATGCTGGTTGATGACCAAAATCTAAATTATGCAAGGGATTTCTCGCATGGGTTGACTGATTTTGAAGAAGCTAATGAAAACAGTTTTAATTTCCAGCTGATTACATATAAAAATGACTCGGATTGGGAACAAGGTAAGATTAATTTTACTCTTCTATAGAAGCAAGCATTTTGCCACCGACGCGACGTAATGAATAACTTCAATTTTGGGCGGAGTACGTTGTAATGTGAAACTGGAATTGTGAATAGTTTGTCAAGCAGTCAGTTCAAGTGGTGGAATATCAGCGGTTTTGGATTTGAGTCATCAAATAGATTCGGAAATGAAGCCACAAACATTTTTTAAGGAAAGGCTGATTCCTTACTTAAAAATAGACGTTCCAACGGATTTACTTATCAAGGGATCTAATGCATTAATGGAAGCCAAAAATGCAAGCAACGGATTTCTGATTTTTCACGGAGAAAATGGTAAATGACAGTTGTTTGTAATATGGATATTATAAGTTATTACAAGTAGTGCATTTGAAATTAATGAATTTCTTTTCTTTTAGATGTCAGCCGCGGAGTGCATCTTATTTTAGGACACACGCTTATTCGCTATGCATTTCTAGACGCAATAACAATGGGAAAATTAATTGTTGAAAAATTTGACTACAGGATTCCATCTGGGGTGTTGCTGTTTGGAACTGCACAGCAATTCCAGGAATTCATTAAAGGAAAGTATGCTGTCGTGCGGAATAGAACGGAATGGATTTTTATGTTTAACTCATTCCAATCGTCCGTCGTTCCTCTTAACGTTTCATTTCCACACATTAGAGGTTATTTTGATAATAAACTCTGCTGCCAGTTACAAACTTCGGGACAGGAATCATGCGTTGAATCGAATTGTGCTGGAGATCCATCCGGTTTGTATTTGAAGAAATTGGCCTACATTCTATCTGCGTCTCTCAATTCACTTGAGAGCAGCCTGGCAAAAAAATATGTTTTAGACTGTGCGGACGACAAAAAGAAAGCGGATACAAATTTTTGAAAAATCATTTACAGCAAAGTTAACGGAAGTAATTTTTATAATTAATTTACACCATCCGAGGGGCACTCGGGGTTCTAAAGTTTAATATGACAACTTGTTTTATAGAATTCGGCGGGACTATTTACAATTTCGGATGGTCACTTAGGTTTAACCTCTTCACTAAAATTTGATGACACTGGAAATACGTCAGTTCCGAATCCCATCCCTGTCGGGCAATATAATTCCAAGAATTTTATTCAGGATTCGAATTACTCATTTAGAAAACGTCCTCGATACTATCGAATTGGAATAGTTGATGTAAGAAACTATAATCTAGTGAAAACAGAAAGGTTAACATGTACACATCACCATTTTTATTGTTATTTCTCCATTCAGTTTAAGCCTTGGACTTTTAAAGATGCAAAAGGAAATTGGGTCGGATATTGTGTAGATTTAGCCAAAGGAATTGCAACCAAAATGAATTTTGAATTTGATTTCATTCCAAGTGCTGATTTTGGTCGACGAGATCCAGTCACAGGGCGCTGGGATGGTCTAACAGGAGATTTGGTTCATGGCGTAATAGTTTAGATTAGTGCACACACTCTAAACTTGACTTTTAGTATTAAATCTAAAAGTACTAAACCCAATACATTAAGATTAAAAGCTGTTTTTTTTCAGAAAATTGACATTGCTATTGCAGCCTATATTATGACGTCCGAACGAGAAGAGTTTATTGATTTCGTTTCTCCGTACTATGAGCAGTCCGGTCTCATTATAAGTGAGCACCTTCTTGTCCTTGACACTCAATTTCTCGCAATGTTGTAGTCGTAATTTAGTAATGCATTTCCGCTTTCACAACTACGCTGGTTCACCGCATCAATATCTCTCCTTAATGCAAATTACAAATATGTTAACAACTGTTGAATTTGTTTTGTCTAATTTGATGTAGCTATGCAAAGGCCGGTGGTGAAGAATTCACTTTTCAAGTTTATGACTGTGCTCAGAGCTGAAGTATAATTTTACAATTATAATTTTACAATTATTTTTAGATCTAACATTATGATGTTTTACTATAGGTATGGCTGAGTATTGCTGGTGCAACCGTTGCAACGGGATTCATGCTTTGGTTTCTGGATAAATTTTCACCGTATTCAGCCCAGAACAATCCTCATAAATACAAAACTTTTAGGTTGAAATTTTCCTCCGTGGCATGGAATGTATAGAAAAGCAAATGCTTGTCTTCAATTTCTAGTTTTTTTCTGATTTAGAAAATTTACACTGAAGGAAAGCTTTTGGTTTGCACTAACATCATTTACACCTCAAGGTGGCGGCGAGCCGCCAAAAGGTAAATTCTGTTTTTGAGAATAAAGTTCTTGATTTGGATTTTATTTATGTTCTAACATTATCGAATTATAAGCGTTTTCTGGAAGAACACTGGTGGCTGCTTACTGGATTTTTGTGGTGCTAATGTTGGCAACTTTCACTGCAAATTTGGCCGCTTTCCTGACCGTAGAAAGAATGCAAAGTCCGATACGGAATTTAGAGCATTTGGCAGGGCAGTCCAGTGTAAAGTATTCTGTAGTAAATGGATCAACGGCACTTCGATTTTTTCAGAACATGGCAAAAGCAGAGGAAACCCTGTACCAGTGAGTTAATTATATTCAGCACATAAATGTGGTGTTATCAGTTTCCACTACAAATTAATGGTGTATTTGTTCTTTTCTAGAATGTGGCGCAACCTGACATTGAGTGCCCCGTCATCTGCGAAAGAATACGTTGTTTGGGAATATCCTATTCGCGAAATGTATATTCACATCAATTCTGTTATAGATAAAACTGGTGTGATCTCAAGCTTTCAAGAGGGTTTGGATAAGGTAATATAAATCGGAATTGACATGCTAAGATGTTAAGCTAAATTATGTGTTCAACTCTCAAGGCGGCTGGGGATGAATATTTTGCGTTCATACACGATGCGGCTCAAACGAGATATGAAGTTTTCAGAAATTGCAACTTGACTTTAATTGGCGAACCATTCGCAGAGAGTCCATATGCCATTGCTGTGGCTCAAGGGAATCCACTGCAAGATGATATATCAATGGCCATTCTTGAATTACAAACAAATCGGTTCTTTGAAACACTTTCTTCAAGGTATTGGACTTCCACATGCCCCAACCTTGGGGAAGGGGAAAGCGATGGGATTTCTCTGGAGAGTTTGGGTGGCGTTTTCATTGCAACTATTATCGGCTTGGGAATTGCATTCATTTCTTGTATGTTTAAACTCATATGTGGAGGTTTCCTTTGGGTTATTAACGTTTTTATGTTACTCATTTCAGTGGCAATTGAAGTATTCACAACAGCTAGAAATAGAAGGAAAGCAAAAATCGAAGCGGACAACATTATCAAACCAAAGTTCATTGGACCAATGGATTTCTACGGTGCAACAAAAAAGGGCGAAGCTTTTGGTCGCAAAGTTGCCTTCTTACCCGAAGTTATCAATTGAATCAAAAAGCAATGTCAATAACATTTTGCATAGGATATGCTAATTGTATAGCGTTGTTAGTAAGGTTAGACATTTCCAACACAACTTTTGGCTGTAAACATAACACGAAGCACACGTTCAAATATAATTTAAAGGGTTCCGGAATCCTGCCTGGTGAAGATTGGAGACTCTTTGATTTGATTTTCTGTGTTTAAGGCCTGCCACCACCAATCTCCTGACTAAATGCATTGTACACAAAAAGTATTACTGAAGTAGCCTAAGTTTAAAAGTAAAAAAAGTAATATAAAAAATTTGATCCGCTTAACGATTATTGCGTGACGATTTGATCAGCGCTCAATTACTAACGACGACATAAAAGGCCAAGCACACAAATTAATCTAGGGTCAGCTGCATTGGATCCAAGCCGTAATGGAGTAACGTTTCGTAAACCGGCCAGAACATTATTTCCGAATCCAGCGATGCAATATTCAATTACAGTTTGTAGATTACCTATATGAAAATCGCAAATTGAAATGAACAAAGTGTTATTTCCTGCTAAGTTTGCTATACTGATTTCGAGCATAGAGAATTCTGCAAGGCGCAAAGCAATGGATGCTTTAAAATAGAAAACAGCAAGCTGCTTGCGACTCATATTTCGTTTTCCACGCACATTGCATCGCTGCTGCAAGAACTTCCGTTTTGAAGGTAACTCAAGTATAAATTAAAATGCGTTCTAGTTCAATTATTAACAAATTAAGGATAATACAGAGAGCCTATAACGTAGGTATTTCATTTAAAGTTTGGTTTGCCTTTTTACTTGTTATGTATGCGCACGGGACCCAACCGTCGAAAACACTGCTCGCCGCTCGCCACGTGGTTAATACTAAAATTGGCTGGTGTCAAAGCCGTGGTTTAAGTTAACACGTTTCTTTTCAAAACGGTTCTTCAAGATTTAATTTTTTTCAGGTACCTGCAGGATACGTTTGTTTTGTGCTAGCTAATAATTGAAAACACAATGGGCAAGAAGTCTTGGGTAAATGATCATTACAACTTATCTAACCTAACCTCATTTGACCTTAGAAGTTTTTGGATTTTGAAATAGAAAAGGAAGCAGCGCAATCAAGAGGATCGTCCTCCCCAGGCAACCAGAGAGACTAATGAAAAGGGCGTCAGAAAGAATTATGAAGATATAGTAAAGGAAAATGAAACTTTTGAGACCTACTATAAGGTAAATTAAGACTTGTATTTTAGGTTGACAAATTTTAGCTTTTTTTTACATCTACAGATGCAAGGCATTTGCCCGGAATCAGAGTGGGATTCTTTTATGAGTGTTATTCGTACCAGTCTTCCGGCCACTTTTCGAATTACCGGCTCTCGGGGGCAAGCAAAGGCACTTTTACATCATATAGAAAAGAAATTACTGGAGGGCTTGACTAATGTTGATGAATCTAATGAAGAAGAGCTAATGAAACCCTTTCCTTTACCGTGGTAAATAAATTATTTCAACCTGGACCTGAGTCTAGAAAAATCGAGGCTACTCTTCAATTAGTTTTTGCTTCTTGACAGGTACCCAGAAAATCTAGCGTGGCAAATTAATTTGTCTCGGAAAGATATTCGAAGAAATGAAGCAAATTTTCGTCTTCACCACTTTTTGATTACGGAGACGGAGAGTGGAAATATTAGTCGCCAAGAAGCCGTTAGTATGATCCCTCCAATAGTTCTGGACGTGGAACCTCATCATAAAGTAAGTATTTTGCTGTTTATTATCCCGTAGTTGTATCCTGTGTCACTTTAACTTTCAATTATACTTTTATACAGTAGTACAGAATTTAAATTTATAGGTCTTAGACATGTGTGCTGCCCCTGGATCAAAGACTGCACAAATAATTGAAATGTTGCATGCGAAACCTAAGTGTGAACCTAGTGGTGTTTTAATTGCAAATGATATGGACAATAAGCGGTGCTACATGCTTGTTCATCAAGCTAAACGCTTACAGAGCCCAGCTTTTATGATAACGAATCATGATGCCTCGAACTACCCAGATTTGGTTATATCGAGCGAAGGTATGAAGAGTGCACAAGTCGAACTTTAACTTTACTGGTATTTGGTATACAATTACAATTAGAAGAAATTATATAGACGGTGGTGAGAAGAAGAAACTGAAGTTTGACAGGGTTTTATGCGACGTGTAAGTATTACTAATGGATACTACTCTCTGATCCTTTACTTTGTTCTGAATTATAAGAATTTTTTTCAGTCCATGCTCTGGGGACGGAACAATTCGAAAGAACGTGGATGTATGGAAGAAGTGGAGACCAAGCAATGCTATGTTTCTTCATCAGTAAGATTGAAGCGGAAATAATCTTAATATTTTATTTCTGTCAGTTTCCTAATTGATATTTATTTGCTTAGAACCCAATACTTAATTCTGAAGAGAGGGCTGGAGTTGTTAGAAGTTGGTGGTCAACTTGTATATTCGACGTGCTCGCTGAATCCTATTGAGAATGAATGTGTAATTCACCGCATATTAAAAGAATTTGATGGAACTGTTGAACTCCTCGACATTAGCTTGCCAAATCTAAAGCACTCGAATGGACTGAGCTACTGGAAACCTTGCGGTCCAGATCTCGTGACATACGGAAGTATGCAAGATGTTCCACAAATGTGGCGCAGCTTAATCCGCGATTACCACTTCCCACCCAGCACTGAAAATGCAGCTAAATACAAACTTGACAAATGGTATTGTTGTTTTGGGTTGACATAATTACTTTCACGAAATTGACAAAAATTAATTTTCTTCAGCGTTCGGATTCTTCCGCATCATCAAAACAGCGGCGGATTTTTTGTTGCTCGCCTTCAAAAGCTTAAGACTATGCCAAAGGAGAATGACGGAATTGGATGCACACGTAAATGTTCATTTGTTTGTTGATATGTGCTACTAGTAGTATATGCATTTACAGCTTTTGTGTTTTTGTTTGTAGAAACTGATGAACCGAGGTCAAGTAAAGGAAACAAACCTCCTCCTGCCAAACGCCACCATGGATTTAAGGAGGACCCATATATATTTATGAGTGAAAGTGACCAAATTTGGCCCCCAATCCGGTAAATTTTAAACGATTCATACTGCATAGAATGCGCAGCAGATTATATACTCATGTATTTTATACATTCATCATCTGTTTCACATCGACTGTACCAGTGACTAATGTTTCATTTGAACTACACCCCAGGAACTTCTATTGCTTGGACACAACATCTTTGGATAGCACAAATTTTTTGACCAGATCCGTGGAAGGAAAAAAGAAGAATATTTACTTGACCACTAGATTTGTTAAGGATATTATTACCAATAACGTGAATACTGTCAAGGTAAATTATTTTCAAACTTTTGCTGACGAACTTCAAAGTTAATTTTACAACTTTGCTTTACAGATTGTCAATACTGGGATCAAAACATTTGTGCGATGTGATAATAAGTTTACTACTTGCGATTTTCGTCTAGCACAAGAGGCATGTCAGTCTTTACTTCAGTTCCGCCTCTTCTCTAGGGCATTGCTTAAAATTTAGATCTGGATCACTGGAATGTTATTATTAACTCTTGTTATGCATTTTTAGGGGTTGCAATCAATACTACCTTACATTCAGGCTAGAAAGGTGACTATTCCGAAGGAAGATTTAATTATTCTTTTATTAAACGACGAGGAGCACACTCCCCCGAAACTTGACACGCTTTCCGAGGGAACACAAGATCAGATTAAAGATCTCGAGCGAGGAAGTCTGGTTTTAATTATGGACTCGGTTGAAGAAAATGGTGGCCCTGCATTTCGAGTCGAGTTGATTGGGTGGAGAGGTCTGACTTCTCTACGAGCCTATGTCGCAATGAATGAACGTGTTCATTACTTGCACATCGTTGGTGGTGATGTTACAAAATTTCGTGAGTAACTTTATGCTATAATCAATGTAACTCAATTTTACCCACTTCAACTTTTAAAAATTTAATACATATTTTTTCTCGCAGAAAAAAACAAATTTCAAATCCAATCCGAAGAAGCAAACCCCTTGAAGAGTGAGGCTGTTGAAAATAAGGAAATTGACATTGGATTTTTGGACAATCCCGAGGCAGAGGCTGGCGAGGAGCAATTATCCAATTAATCTGCCTCATAGGACCGCCGTAGAAAGTTAACAAGTTCAGAGTTTTTATATTACATGTAGAAAGTAAGCATTTATAACTTTTTTGTTTGGCTTGATGTTAATGGAGTATATGGAAATATTAAATCAAGAGTAACACTTGAGTGGGGTAAACAAATGTCATTGGCATAAAAGGAGGAGTTGTACTGAATCAGAAAGGCTGTCTGGGACTTTTTAGTTAGGCTATGCCAGGCTCATAGTTCAGTTAGCGTTTTATTTCTCGTCTTCCTCACGAATAATTCCTAGACCATAACCTATTTGTTTCACCGAATTTATGACTTCTTCCTGCACCAAGTTAAAGCTCATTGCGAGAAGAGAGATCCCGAATAACAGGTACAGGCTGCAGAGTGCAATGCTAACCTATAAAAATTTAGTTAATTAGTTTTTAACCGCATATAATTTCAGTCTTGTCCGTGTGTTGCAAACTTACTTCAACATCCGTCTTAACTTTTTGGGCAGGAACGAAGTCACCTTAGAATAAATGATAATATAATATATCTATTAATTACTAATGAATAATATTAATAGCAAATCTAAGTAGCAATTTACCGAATCCAATTGTAGTTAAGGTTATAAAACAAAAATACGCAGAGTCAAGAAATGGCCACTGCTCCCAATTTGAGAATAACGCAGCTCCGCCCAAAATGTAACTGAAGACGAGAAATACACATAACCATATGGGTACATGTCTTTTCTCGATATCATCTTGAAATTGGTAATCTTCTTCATCCCATGTAAAATCTTCCACAGTCTAAGCAAGATATGAATGAATGAGATAAGAAGGTATGAAAATTAACTGGTGAAGCTACCAAGTTATTTCTTCCAGAGGGTATCATGGCATTTCTTGGTCTATAAACCGCATCGGTGTCCTCCATTTCAAACCGCATAGCGTCATCCGCATATTTGTTACACCACACTGGCAATTGTTGTAAACTTGGCATAACTTGTGATGATGACCTGGGCTCAGAATGTACCGATCTCTGGAATTTATAAACTTAAATGTAACTAAAACACAACAGCAAGACAAAACGCCTTACATATTAGTTTATCACGCAATATCTACCTGCAAATATCTAGTTGGAACGTTTTCGCTCTCTGATTGCAATTGTTGGGAACGGTAGACTGGCCGAGCGGATCTTCTGGAGTATCGCTTTTCAGAATGCTGAATCGCTGGAGGCTTTCGAAAATCTTCTTGAGAATGTACTCTTCTACGACGCAAAAAAACTAATTTGATGCGAATTTCTAATATTGTGTTCATTTTGCACTATGAGTGTATTTTACAGTTATTTGCGCGATTTACGTATTAGTATTGCTAATCACAAGTAGCCGCCAGAACAAACCACATAATCAAGAACTTTCGAGCATTACCTTGGACACCTGTCAGTTGCGCTAAATTGAATCGCGGAGTCTGAAAATGCGGATTCGTCTGATCGATCTGATGTTCTGGTGTCTGTTGAACTTCGTAAAGGTCGTCGAGGTACGCCGCGGGATTGCCTAAATTTATAACGTGGCGTTTCTCAAAGTTTCATAGATGCTACATTTGGACGTATAAAATTGCCTTGATGCTCCGGAATTTCGAAGACTTCTTGTCCTTGACATCGCTGGTGTCGGTGCTGCTCTACTTGGACGAGGTTGTCGGTAGCAAACATAACAGCAAACCTATTCAATTATGGTTAGTACAATTTACATGCAAAGGCCATCACCATGTATTTTGCATACGTCAATAGAAAATTATTACTGCTTAGAATTTCAATATGAATATGAGTTACCTTCCAATAAAGTACTCTGAAGGCGGTGGCCATGAAATCCCCAATATGCGAAAGGCATAGAAGCATGAGGGGTATTCCCAAAATTGCATAGAATATTGTGACAACTTTTCCCCAGTCTAGCGTAGCAGAAATGAAAATTAGTTAAAATGGATAAAACTTTACGATGCAGCAACACTGCTTTATCACCTGTTTTGGGGGTAATGTGACCGAACCCTTGAAGGATCAATAAAACAACATTTGTTAGCATCTATCAAGTGTAAAAGGGATACAAAACTTAACAGAGCGGTGAAGAATGAATACGCATAATTTTTGCACTCATGTTATGAAGAATATACCTGCATTTTTACCACTAACATGATTGTATGCGTGCAGATGCAGACCATGTCCTGAACCAGCCGGCTGCGCTGGCTTGGACAAGAAACATAAAAGCAAGCTCTTTCTACATTACAATGTCAAACCAAATGTTTTGAGAATAATTCGGAACAACAATGACAACTAAACCGAAGGTTAGTTATCGTACTGCGTGCGTCTGCGTCCCCAGAAGCAGCCAGTATGTTGTTTTTCCTCACAAAAACTTTCTCTTCTTCCCAAATCGGGATTGTCAAATTCTATTAAAATGCCTCAAATGGAATGCGAGGCTTCACACCTCCATCACTTGACCCCTTGACCCATTATTTTTGGCAAATGGGTTGGCGAATCGCGTAGTATAATTTTTGCGCACATTATTATTTACGTCAAATGCTTAAGGAAACTTGGATGCACAAAGCGAACAGGTACATACGTTGTTGTACAACAATCTTGATTTACTACGTTGTGCCTTGCTGCACCGACCGATGCAGTAATTACAAGACTACACCTCTTTACGACGACGCAACATGTATTACTTTGCACACCACAGAAACATACTAAGGCAAAATTGCATAATCCTACTGTAATATTGTAATTGTGAAGCGAGGAAATTGGTCACCTTCTTTCTATAATCTACACCTACTGACCATTTACTTATTAAGTTATAACTGATCTCAATAGAGTAAGTACTTCATTTTTTGTCAGACGCATCATAAGCGGTGGGACTGACACAGCCAGTTTATTTAGGGATACATTTTTGTAGTTTATTTTAGTGATCGTGTTTGGGAAGCTAATCATGGCTTTGATTCTCTCCCGTTATTTAACATTAATTTGCTGTTTTATTGTAGTTTGTGGGGAAACGGAGTGGGTTTGGAGCAAAAATCAGTCACCTCACATTAGTTCAAGTGGAAATACAAATGTTGGGAGTAATTTTGGTAATGCGGCCAGTTCCAACATACCGCAATCACCTTCAAGGCGTAAGTGTTTCTTTGTTTCTCAATAAATGTGGAGCCTGGAAATCAATGCAAAAGTTTATCGGCAAATTTTTGTGATAAGTATTTTGGTTAAATTCAATTACCACATTGCCCCCGAACAGAAAATAATAAACAGACTCGAGAAGTCGACAATGAATCAGGAGATAGACAAAATGATTGAGACTCAGCGTAGTGGAATCTTAATATAGCTTGAAAATGAAAGTGGATTGTAACTTGAATGGTCTTTACACAAATTGTTTACTAGAATTATACTACGCTATTAGATAGAATGTTCAACATCTGTGTTCATTCATCTACAATACTGTGTTTCATAAATTTTTTGAATCAATTTACAGCCACATCGTTCCAACAATCACAGAGTACAAATACGCTGAACAACAACGCTAATAATGTGCTGTCTCCTGATTCAATTCGAGTAGCTAATACCCAAGGAGAAGCTCGACTGATCCCAGGTGCCCTTAATTTTGTCTCTAATGCACTGCAAGGGAACAATGGAGGCGGAGGAGGAGGAGGTGGAGGCGGAAATGGATTGAGTATGATTGACCCATTTGCAATGAATAATTCTGTAAAATTTAATATTTCTAAATGTTGCTTCCCAACTAAACTGTATATTTATGCCTTTTCCAGTTAGCATTGGCGGTGGACTATTGAGTTCCCTACTCTCAAACGGACCTCAGATTGCGAGTTCTGCATTGAGTTTTTTACTTGGCAGACAACCATCAAATAATAATAATAATAACAATATTGGCAATTTGCCAGCATCTGGGTCATTATTCCCGTCGTCCATAAATACTGGAGGTGGTGGTGGAGGCGGTGGTGGATCCAGTGGAACCAATTTCCCATCAAGTTCACCCACCAATTCCGGGAGCTGCCGATGCATTTCTTTGAATCTTTGCTTTCTTCCAAATCGACCAAGCGTAAACAAAAATCAGCTTTTAAATTATTACGAAATTATTGCACTATTTTGAAAATTTTCTTTAAACCAGGGAAGCTGTGATGGTGGAAATGTTATGTGTTGTGAGACGTCTTCTGGAACTAGGGCACTATTTGACGATACGAGAGATACACGGGAGACAAATCCAAATCCAACGAGAGCTGTCAAATCCCCACTAGATGTTCGAGTTGGTCTTCTTGAAAATATTTACAGGGGGAGTTCAACAGTATTTGATGATGCGTTGGATTTGGTTCTCCAACGATGGTTGACTGACGAAGATAAGCAGAAGCTCGCAACAAGGGTTTCAAATTATAATGGCTGATTCCATTGTTTAAGTTATTTGTACTAATGCTAATAAATTATTCTGAGCTTATTGAAATTTCGCATTATTCTTTGCACAATTTGCAGGCAACTCACCAATAGTTGTAATGACTACGATGCTGTAAAACAGTGCACCCGAGAACGTCCATTGCTGCGTTTCTAAACTTTCATCACCATCCCAGCCACCTTTCTTCATTAGTCTGATAAGTTCGGTTTCGAACACCTTCGTGTTTTTTGAATTAAAACTTTCAGCAAAGGCATTACTCGTTAACTTGGAATATCCGTAATCAAATTTACCTGTAACCTGGCGGTCGCATTTGCCAACCATGCAGTTTCGTTAATATAATCAACTTCGTTTGTCATTTTCCAAATATAATCAGACACCTCTTCCCTAACATTGCTCATATTTCTTTTAACCTGGAAACAATTAAGTTGTCCCCAAATAAATTTAAATTAATGTCAGACAAACTGGATCTAGCAAAAATTACTCACATCCAATTCATGCTCTCGCTCAAGACGTTCAAAAGTAACAGCTCCCAAAAGACAATAAGCGACGACAAGTGAAACGAGTCCGACATGTGAAAGAAGAAAAGTTGTCACTCGTCGACAGCCGATTAAACAAATAATACAACGGCTTTTGTCCTCCTCCTCTCCTTCAACTTCTAATTCCAGTTCTTCCATAGCAGTTTAAAAATTTCACAAACTTTGAAAAAAGACTAAACTTTTCGTCTTGTATTTGAAAAGCACGATTATGGATTCTGACGATGAACTGATTTCAGCACTCCTAAGCCCTTCCCGTCTGAAACTGTACATATATTATGAGGGTGTAAAATGTAAAATAAACATGTGGTGCGGGTCTACTTTGAGCTGTAATCCGTGAAATGAGTGAAACTGTCTAATGTGATGGTTTTGTATCCAGCAGCGTGGGAGAAGATTGGCGAGAAGGAAAACTCCCATGAGGCAAACACATAGGACAACATGGATAAAGCAATAAACAATCTATACAGGACCAAAATATCTTTTTTATGATCCATGCGATTTAAGCTTCCCAACAACTTTTCTGAAAAGACAAATTCCGCTCCTGTCACGACAGATGAAGGAAAGCAAAGATTCTTTGAAATGAGGGGAAGAGGCTTCCACAGAGCCAGTATCCAAAATCTCGTAAAAGATTGAGTTTTAAATAGAACTGATAGATTTTTACCCTCCAAACACTCGCTCTAGCATTTCCTTCGAAAATAAATTTAGAGCTCAATTGGTGCGTACCTCTCCGAAATTAATGTTATCTAGACCATAATTTGACAGACGTGTACATCTTGGCAAGGGAGCATGGTGATACACAGATCACACACTGCAGCACACAAACCAGGCTGCGGCAAAACGTAATGTAACTTGTAATTCGACAAGCGCAAAATCTACTACCTCATCTTTCAGCAGCTAAGTTGAATGTAAATTTAAAGATTTTGGAAATGCAGATGCCGTAGTAGCAAATATTGCCAGATTATAACACAATATGTAATGGTCGTACATAATGGCTATTTTTCACAACTAATTGAGAAAATCAAGTCTCCGTCAAACATTTTTAATTCGACAATTAGCACAATCTGCATACGCCGAGCCGCGGACTTAAAAAAAGTTCGAGAATTTTGAGAAAAATATATATTCACTGCACAAATTCATGACTCATTTTCAAATTAACCACAAATACATTCATAAGCGCAAGAGAGCAACGAAGTAATAATTGTTAAAAGGTAAAAAGCCCACCAACATAATACCACACAGGCGCTGACTCAACAATGCTAATTAAGCTATCCAGTATTTGTCAAATACAATTATACGATCTAATTAGTTGTCATTGTTAAGTTATGATAGAAAATCTATCATGACCATCCTGACCAAATCATGATCCGTATGAAATCATGATTGCTTCGGTTGAAAGACAATTTCTTTTTCGTGCAAAAAAAAAATTGCACACAAACTTGAAAGACAAATGCAACATATTCATTCCCACAGACAAGAAAGGCGTTGATGTACCTTTACAGCTTAAGTGCCATCAAGCGGAGAGTCAGTCTCGCCCAAGCGTCGTTTCCAATTTTAAGTGGGGAAGTCAAAATTCGGACGACGTCGTCGTGCCGGAAAACAAATTCAGTCAATAGACCCAATTCAGCGGACTATAAATCCGAATTGATTAGTGGTGATTAAATCGGTTGTATAAACTTCACGCTGTCAAAATGGTGAGCATTTTTAGTTCGATCATTTTTTAATATGTGAAATTTCATTAGACTTAACTCGTTTGACAAAAACAATTTCAATGTAAACGGCCAAATTAATATTTTTGATTTGCATTTTTAGACGATTAGTAAGAATAACAAGATGTTGCAGCACATCAACTTCAGGATTCGAGTCATGCTGCAAGACTCGCGGACGTTTATTGGCACTTTCAAAGGTATGGCAGTTGGATTAGCTTGAGATACTGCTTTAGCTAATTGTAATTGTTATGAAGGCTTGCGTTTTAAAATGAAACGAATTTGTTTCTTTTCTAATAGAGCATTTTGGTTTTAAGTGTTGGCCTTAATCTGATATAATTCCTAATATTTAGTTCCTGGTTGGATTCGATCAAGCAGTACACACGAAAATTTTCTAAGTTCCCAACCCAGGGAGATGGGACTAAAATTAGGATTATGGTGGGGTTGTTGCACAATTCAACCTTAGTTCCCAGTTAAATTCATTGAAAGAATTTTAATTTGGTTTTAGTGATTCTTGGAATTTTAATTTCATGAGCTTGGTTTGAGTTATAAGTACATGGTACCTACTACATTTTCTCGTGCAAGGGCTGAATTTATAATTCTATATTTATATTTGTTCTGTTCCAATGGCTTTAGTCTCTACAGAAATTGTACTCCCGAGTTTCAATGTTCTAGTCTCTACCGTGTGTGACACATCAATTTTTTAAAGATTTATCATAGTCAATATGGTTTCCCACTGTCGTCGTTTCATTGACAGTTATTTTGATCAGCTTTACTTCTTTGGATGACTAATATTTTGAATTTTGATTCTAGCCTTTGACAAACACATGAACCTGATCCTTGGAGACTGTGAAGAGTTTCGCAAGATGCGGGCTAAAGGAAAGGGAGGTCAGGGAGAACGAGAAGAAAAACGAACTTTAGGATTTGTCCTCCTTCGAGGAGAAGGAATTGTATCTATTACTGTGGAAGGGCCACCTCCCCCTGATGAGGGTTTGCCCCGCGTACCGATTCCTGGAGCTATTCCTGGCCCTGGATTGGGACGTGCAGCAGGTAATAAAACTAAATGCGTGCACCAGAATTACATTAGTATTTCAATTCGAATCCATTATCATCGTGTCCTGTTCGTGTTTTAAACTAGGAGCCCGAGAAATTGACACAGCTTGCTATAAAAGCAAAAGTATATCAATTCAAAATTAAAATCAAATTTTAATTATGTTTCAGGGCGAGGAATGCCGGCTGGTCCTCCCGGTCCAATTCCACCAGGTCTACAAGGGCCAGTCAGAGGAGTAGGCGGCCCATCTCCACAAATGATGGCACCTGGAAGGGCTGGAGCCCCAGCGGTTACTGCCCCTCCTCAATTACGTCCACCACCTGGACCACCAGGAATGATGCAGATGAGACCACCCCCTGGAATGCCACCTGGTATGATTCCACCTCCAGGAATGCCACCGGGAATGATGGGTCGTGGCGGGCCGTTGCCACCAGGAATGCGTGGGCCACCACCCGGAGGGATGTTGCCACCGCGCGGAGGTACTTATTCAAATATTTGGATTGATTTAATGCGCACCTCATTTACGAAAGGTTAATTTAACAACGAGGTATTAATATGATTTCAGATTGGTAATATCAGTTCAAGCTTAACTTCTCCAAAAGGAAGGGCAAAAAATGAAGATCTTTCAGCTTCAGAGAACTGAACCAGTCACCAGCGTACCCTTTAATTTCTCTTTATCGTTCCTTCTGCTGTATTGGTTTTGTTATTACAAACTAAAATAAACATTTACTCAATTTACAAGTATTTAACTTGAATGTGTAGTTAAATCTGCGTGTATCTTTATTGTTACAAAATGTTCAATACGAGTTTTTAACATGTAATAAATCGCGTCTTGTCTCCTGTTTAGGATTTGGTTTGGGTTGGTGAGGGCCACATACCCACAGTCAAATATTTCATATTACCAACATACTCAATTTTGTCAAAATTCAATGCTAATCATTGTGACAGCGCAGTGATTTGAGGATTTCCTTGAATATAGAACAGACTCCACGAGCTAATTAAGCCAAGTTTCTTATTAATGAGTCGAAACAGGATTGAATAAAACAATGGGAAGGAAGTGAAGGAGTGTTAGCTCCACGTGCAAAAGGTCATTCAATTCCAGACGTCCTTAGGTTTGGAAATGTTATGCCACACACAGAACTAGAACCATAAGGATCGACACGCAATGAAGTTAAAAGAAATCAGCCTGGGTTGATGGGGATAGGGCAGGCTTCCATATTCCAGAGAGAGGGGGACGAATGTGTGGCATTGATATGGATAGAGTTTTAATATTGACTAAATATCTTTGTGGCAAAGGCAAGTTAGAGCTAGGGATCCACACGCACGTACGCATTGACGGAAGGAACTATTCAATTCAATCCCAAGTGAGAAGTCCTCCCCCGCACGTGTCGAGAAAGTTCAATGTCCCTCACCCTTTCCTTCTCCAATAATAAGAATAAATGTGCGTATCGTATCTCCCAATGCGTGTGTGCTATAAGCTCATGCTCGACTCTAACCAGGCAGGATTGTGTGAGCGAGTGACACAGGATTTGGTTACGGCGACAAGAAGCTCAATGCTCGCTCAATGTTCATTTTGTTCATGAAGCTTTTTAATTCTTATTCTGTTCCATTCATACCAGGGATTTAGCATGGTTTGGAAATAAGTCAGGGTTTGGAAACGCCTGGAAATGTTGCAAGACTAGGAGCAATAAGAATAATTTCAATAGAACTTAAGTTTGACATGCAATGCGTGCACGCATTATTCTATTTTAGCAGGGAAACGCTCCAGTTTCGCAAGCTCACCGTATGCGTATGTATGCGTATGTTTTCTGTGCTCATTGATCTGTTTGTGTGAGAGCTGGGTTGAATTTGCTTATTTTATTATGGAAATGTTTGTAGCTGCTATCAATTTAGATGTAAAAGCCGGTACTACGACCATTTCGAATGATTGGGATTCTTGAGCGCTTTTGTTATACAAAACAAAAAGGAGGATTTCATAACGATGAAAGTAAGCTGAATTAGATTCGTATAAAAAGTTTTAATTAATTAAATGGTTGCTACTTATGATTACAAAATGCATACTTTGCGGTTTCCTGATTCTGAATCATGCTGTTGCAAAAAGTAGATCAATCAAATGTTGAAGGCTTTTGCAGTTTTAAAGAAAATACAGCATATTGGGAGATAGATTGTTTGTAAATTACTTGAAATTTATAGGGAATTATGCTCCACTCAACTCAGAGCAATAAATTGGAATTGGTCAGACGAAGCGGAAGTGTCCAAATTATTCAGCGGTTAAGGTTAAATTTCAAAGTAAGGTTAAATAAATCCTCCTTGGAAGCAAATTACGAAGCTCAAAGTCAAGCTGAAGTGCGTGCGTGGACGCGTCTTGGAATTAGTTAGTATTGGATTATTTCACATAATTTAGTGATTTTTCCTTCCTTCTGTAGCTCTGGCCATCGGGATAAACACGTACGTATGCGTTGAAAATCAAGGAAAGTATTGCAAGGCTTCGCTCCCACACGTGCGTGAGTTTTGCTATGAAACACATTCCATACGTAACGCGATGCCAGGCCTGGTCAATAATCTCTGTTTTCTGTTTTATCCTCCACTACAGTAGTGGGCATTGGGCTCAACGTGGTTTGTTTTTTCAACCAGTTTT
>JAAXYW010000853.1:0-28484 GCA_036851895.1 Orthonychiurus folsomi | reverse complement strand
GTTAGTAAGTTCTATAGCTATGATGAATGTAAGACTTTTCCTTCACTTCCATCTCATGGCCTTACGATCCTAATTAATCAATCATGATGATAAGTTCGTCGGTGCAATATTTTCCTGATAATGAGAGTGAAATGAAAAATTGAATGGTGGAGTGATTAGAAAAAAAGGACACCCTATTATATGGAGGCCATTTTTTTAAAATTTGCGTAGGTTGACTTTTTTAAGGGTGCAAATTTGTGTCTGCAAAATTTTACAGTTGTATTCGGTCAAATCTTTCCTGCCTAAATGTTCCATTGAATTTCTCCTCCAACAATAATGACACTGCAAATAATAAATTACATAATTAAACAAATATTATTTTTATGGGCGAAAGAAGATAAAGTGTGCATGAGATGCATTAGTACAGGTCAGGTTTATCAACCTAATCAAATACAACACAATTTACCTACCACACGTACGTGGGAGCTTTCCTTTGTATACTGTATACCCATAACAAACATTTACAAAAAAACTGCCTATATTTAGCAAAGGTTTAAGTAAAGGGAAGGCAAGCTCTTCTAAAGGTTTTTGATCATCGTTCTTTGTGAGCTGAGAAAATTCTCCAACTCATGTTATTCTCCCTGAACAACGTCACAAGGCCGGTAAAATGAAGTAAAATACATTGCGTGCAAAAGAGGGACCCAAAACCAATGCAATGGCGGAACTCTGAATGCAAAAACGAAAAGGAGTTTGCAAACGAAAATCCCCCGTCTCAAGGTTTTGTGAAGCATTTGCATTGTGTTGCCTTGTTATTCACCAGTGGTGGTGGTTGTTCTTGCACTGGCTGTACGTCTGTCCATACGTGGTTGTTTAATTGCATTAGCAGGCCTGTGGTTTGCCAAACTAGAGGCAAAAGTAAACTGTTCGCGGTCATCTCGAGTGCCCCTTATGTACAAAGGGAGAACGAAAAAGCAAAAGCTTTTATTTGATGGAAGGGAAGGTGATGTGAGCTTGTATTTTTGCTTATTCTCAAACAAGACACAGCTCGCATCGCAAATCGGAGTCATTAAAATCCCGGTTATTCAAGAGAAAAAAATATATTTCCAATTATTTGGCTCGTTTATAACCTAGTAACAGCAACAACGGCAGTCACTTTTCAAAGAAATCGTACCTATTCAGCTGCTCCTCCGTTTTGAGACCAAATATAAATCTAAAAATAGGAATATAGTGCTATCTGTGGAACATCATCTTTCCAAATTGCATCAGAACACCGCTCACATGTGGACCGAAAGGATTTTGTTTTTACAGTTTGCAGCGACTTTTCTTACAGCTGCTTGAAATTATTTACAAAGAAAGGCGAGCGCTGTTTTAAAAGTTGACGTCGTTGGAAATTTGTAATGTAAACTAAAATTCGACGGAGTTTATCTTACTCAAACTGAAAACGTCGATTAAAGTGATCAGGCTGAACTGTTTTGAAAAGTATTTTTATGAAAGTGAAAGAGTGCGTGCGAATAGATTTGTTCAAAGTTTTGAAACCATCTTCCGGCGTGTGGACTATCACTCCTAGCCAGTCAGCATTGTTTGCATGGAATAATTTTAGTTCATGGTGGATTTGTTTTTCTTAACAAGTCTATTCCTGTCGGGCATTGAAAGGAATATTTACTGGAGCTTAGCTTTCCTTCCTCGTACGTCATGCATTCTAAACTCTGTGATATTACTCTGGAAGGGTAAGGAATAAGAGCTTACCTATATTTGCAAAACTTGATTAGAAATGATTCAATTGCTTAGAAAAATTATACTTGTCAGGAATCAAACAGATAAAATGTTTAACGATTAAGTTTAATACATACAAGAATTCATTTGAAGAGATCTCCAACATGAGTAGAGTAAATAATGTTCTTTCATTTTTTTAATTTGCAGATGACTGATGGCGACTATGCGTCTTCGATGCATCCACTCATTCATGGTAGTGACTGTCGTGGGTCTTCTCCTCGTCTATTCCGCATTCCTGACCTCACCTGCGTATCTCGAAGAAGGTAAATATGAATACAAATTTAAATCCTCTTGTAACAAGCCTTCGCCATGAATGCAGTTATAAACCCTGTTTTATAACCGTCTATTTTAACATTCAATTACTGGTAACATGTTATGTACTACACGTACGTACTAGGATTTGTTAGCCCCGCTTTCTTTTGTTGATGTCTTCTGCCGTGCTATTCAAAGCTTGACGGCCCCCGTCTTGCTTAATTTAAAATCCATTACCGTCCAACCTATTGTTTGTAATGTTTTGTGTTGAATAAATTAAATTAAAAATCAGGATTGGATTTTCATACGTTGCTGCTATCAATGTAAATTTTCAGCATATCTATTGCAGTGTTCTTTATGTGTGTTCTTTGGGATTTTTGTTCAGGTGAGACGAGTAGTAGTGGAAGCACAAATAGTATTGACCTTTCTCATCTTCAGCAACAGCAACAACAGAGTGGGCCGAATGCTAAAAATACCGTAACGAATTCCAATGCAGTCGGTGCATTGACGGACTCACTTTTGGATGTGAGTGCCAAGCCCAATCAACCGGGGCCACTGATCCCGCCATCATCGGCTGCTGCTTCAGCTTCTTCTTCTGGTAATTCAGTCCTGTGTTCTAATATTGCATGACATTGTAAGTCTTATTGCTTTCAGACAATATTGATTTATTGTCATCTGGATTACGAATTAATTAGAAAGACAGGCGGCACTTGCTACCTATTTATCACATCTGCAAGAAATGACCTGATTCTAATTACGTAATGAATTGCTGACCACACCTTGTAACAGACTTTGAACAATTCCACTCTGTGCATGTGTCCGTCTTACATGTTAAAGGCCGAACGCCCAACAAATTGTCATGAGTGTGCGATTTGATTGGCTCTGCGAAGTTGTAATAATTGTATCTGATTAGTTGTTGTGCTTCCCATGTGGTATATCAGTTGTTCTGTGGCGATTTCATGTGTTGGGCTTTGCCTCTACGAAAAGCATTGAATTTAAACTCGTCTGACCACATTTTTCCTCACATAGACATACATGCGTGACAAACGTTTGAGATGACCTTAAATTTGAGGTGCAATGAGGCCCTACAAAAACATGGCATTAATTGATGACCATGTTAAGTAGTATAATGTTGTAGGGCGTGGATGTTATTCTGTGTTTGAACTCTGGGTCTTATGTTGATCAATTTTAGTTTATTCTGTTGGCGCCACGAATAATGATGCCAAGAGAGATGTAAGCAAGCAGGAACCTCCGATCTCAACACAGGAATTGGCCGACTCAACTTTAACCCAAGTGAGAGAGTCTTTTGATGGTCAAAACAAGAAGCTCGTCACAACGGCGACGAACAAATCCGCTGGGAAGAAACCAGGGGCTGTCACCACAAGGGACATCTACGAATCTGGTTTTTCTTATGGAAATCCTACCTTGTGTCCAAATGATGGACAGGATATCAAGTTATTTATTATGATTATGTCTGCGCCTGGACATTTGTCCGCTCGGGATGCCATTCGACTCACTTGGGGTCACTATGCTCAAAGGATGGATATTTCCTTGGCCTTTTTAATTGGTGAGTAATCATATTAGTAATCATTCATTTCTGAGACGTGTTTAGAGGTTACTGGTTTGAACTCGCTTTTCTTGGCCAGTCCGCCAGTGGTATACGTTCCTCAATTACGGGAATTTCCTTTTACAATTGTTGCTTAAATGACGCTGGTAGACAAATTTCTTTGAATTTGACAAGTTAAGCCGAATAGCTTTTGGAATTGTACCTAAACGTTATGCAGACTTAGAGATATATAATTATTTTAATTGCCCTCCTTTATACGGGCAACCTTTGGCTTTTAGTATATTATTGAGTATTTGTGTACACGGGAAGTGCTCTGAAGAATCGTGGATCATTTACACCCTAAATTAGGATTCGGCAATTCTGAGAGTTTTAAACGAATTTTTTTGTAAAATATTACACCCGAAGCAAATTGAAGATGCCTTACACTTAGATGTGTAAGCGAAAACACAGAATCAAAAATGTGGTCAACCTTAAACCAAATTGATGCTAACGGTAACTTTCACCTTGCTGAACCGGACTCCACACTCATCTCTAAGTTCGTGCAATGGCTCATAGGAAACTTTTGATTGAACATTTCCTCCGCTTCTGCATTGCATAGGAACCACGAACCACTGCTGTTTTTTTGTATTCCGGTTCACTATTGATTCGATTCTTTATTAATTTGTATGGAGAGGGCACGACAGCCACATAATGACTGCTCTCAGTACATGTCCATGTATGCAACTCTTCCTTGTCTTAAACCACTTTGAAATCCACTCGCAAGAACGATGCGTGCAATTACGGGATTTTGGTACTTGGTAGTTGATACTTACAGTCTCGATCCCTCCAGGCTTGAACTGTAGTATGTATCCTTTAGTTCTTTCCTTAGGACATTTGTAGTATGTTAAATACCCCAATGGATAATAATATTTCAGTGATTACTACTGCACGTAAAATGAGATTGGGGGTGCAGATACGAGAGACGCGCATACCTTCTGACAATCAAAATAACAATGGTCATTGTATTACATGTGCTGATCGGGACGAACGAAAGATGCGATCAGTGAAGAATATACAATGTAATAGCATCAGGACTAATTCTATACAAGGAAAAATTGGATCTAAATATAGTTGGACTAATGGGGGGTTTCAGCCTGCTAAATTCGAGAATTGTTTTTCATCACAGTTACAACGAAGAGGGAGAGCCAGTCATTATGGTTAAAATGCTATATTTTTACAATGCGTAAGTTGAGCATCATCTATTTACGCCTTAAAGATTATGACAATTATTATTAACGTGGGCCAAATGGGCACTCTTACTCGTCAGTGCACTTGCACTATTGGGAAAAGCCATTCAGAGTCATTTATAATTAATGGCTAATGACTTACAAGTGGGCTGGGTATTGGAAAATAATGCTAGCTAAATATATATTGCACTCTACTCTTTACCAACGACCCAAGATGATACTTTTGACGACTATTGATTTCTACTTGTGCTCATTTCTTCGCTGATTGTGAATAAATTGGGTCAGATGTCAGAGTATACACACTTTCCCTTCCAGGGATTTCCTTTTGTCAGTTGTGCTGTCCCATACTGCATACTATAGTAATGATTGCCTGACGATTGAAGCGCAATTTATAATCTTCTAGGAATGAGCCTTTTTGAGGAACTGACCAGTTATTAATATTCATTAACTGATTGGTTCTTTGAATTCTTTTCTCAATCTTTACCTACTATTCAGTCTATGAATTTATTGTTAGGAAACAGTTAACTTAGACTTAAACTTCCGGGAAGTTAGAAGTTCAGTCTTTCAAACCGTTAATAGCTTGTTAGCACCATTAGCGCCTTGCAGTCACACCCATTGCTTCATTCACCCCAAAATGCACGACACCGAGAAACAGCATGTAAAACTACAGCTGCATACACATAACGTTGCTCCTTTCACCTCAAGAAGGTCCTGGTTGCTAGTGAAATTACTGTTCTAACATTCCGATAAATTGTAAGCCGCTTTGGCGAGAAGTTTAGTTTGCATCATCATTGTTGAATAGTAATTAGTCAGAAAACTGACCACGCTGAATTTCTAATCATTCAATAATTATTATTCCTACAGGGAGAACAGACAATGATACAATATTAGACGCGGTTGAGTTGGAGAGACATATGTATGATGATCTGATTGTAGCCAACTTTGAGGATTCTTATGATAATTTGACGCTCAAGACTATGTCAACTCTGGAATGGGTTGACACTTACTGCAACCAGTCAGCCTTTGTTCTGAAAACAGATGATGACATGTTCATAAACGTGCCAAATCTGCTTGCATTCATCGAAAGAATAGAGGTACTACAATAATTATTAAACAACAGCCCTGTGGTAAAATCTCTAAAATTAAAAACTATTTAATTAAAAACCTTTGATTTACGAAATACAGGATGACGATAAGAAGCAAGCCAAGATCTATGGTCGCCTTGCTAAGAAATGGAAGCCAGTTAGAAATAAGAAGTCCAAGTACTACATCTCATTTCAACAATACAGAAAGACTGTTTACCCGGATTTTACGACGGGACCTGCTTATCTATTCAGTGCTCGTATTGCCAGATCTCTATTTGAAAAAGGTATCAATTCGGTTGTTAATTTAGACACGTTCAATGTGAATAGAGCGTTGAATAATTAAGTTTCTTCCTCCGCCTCTTCGTCCCACGCAATTAATGATTTACCTGGCAAATTCGCAGTTTGGGTTCCCAGTAACGTCGCACTTATCTAAAATTCTATGCATTTTCAAGCCGTTTCGATTCCTTAAGGTTAGAAAACTGCAGCATTTGGGCATTTTCACAATCAGACATTAATTTGGCCTCCAATACTTCTTTCTTGTCACTCTATGTCGCATCTTAAATTATACATGCATTATACTCCGACCTTCGGGTATTGATTTCTCAATCAATTGATCTAAAACTTTAATGGATTTGCAATTTCATTTTCAAACAAGCGTTACGGATGCCGGCTGAGTTTTAACCTTGGAAGTGTTTGTTGGATTTGAGAACTTGTGCCTAATCATTCTTAAGGAAATCACCCTTGCCTGACAGTCTACCTGCACGCATACATAATTTCCGTCCAAATTAATTTGTTAATTAGCATTCTTTTAGATGAGGATCCATTTACATAAGAATGCGCGCGCCCAGATATAATTAAAACTTGTTTGCGAAATGCTAATGTTTCATTTGCTTTTATGTTGATTTGCAGGAATGGAGATGACTTATTTGAAACTAGAGGATGTCTACACAACAGGGATTGTGGCACATGAATTGGGCATCAAGAGAATGAACATTGGGGATTTTGCAAATAAGAAAGTCAACTTTCATAAAACTGGATTCTGTGCACTATCCAAATTAATTTCCATGCACATGGTAGCCTTTCATGAACAGTTTGAACTATGGAAAAAAATACTCGATGGAAGAACTAAGTGCAAGATAATCTACAATAATAGTCGGACGAATAGTGTAAAAAGTCCTAGTGGAAGTGCTAAGTCCAGTTCCAATCAAAATACAGCTTCAATTTTAAACATCAATAATGTTCCCAAGAACTGAATTCCTAAGCTGTCATTGACGGCCGTCTTCGTCTTCATCCGAACGAAACCTCATCCATTCCTATCCTGACGAGAGAGAACATCCAGTCAGTCAATTCCATTGTTGGATCTAACAATGTAACAGTGAGTGGAGTGCCGTGCCGGAGTCTGTGTCTCTGCTCTTCATCGCCGGTTGAGAAGCGTTACAATGGATTTTGAATGGAATAAAAGGGCATTGAGTTCAGGACATTGACACTTGAGAAGGAAGGAATACACACGGATGATACGAGGATAACCTGATTTGATTCCCCTTCGCCCTGCTTACAAAATATACGCTTCTTCTTCCTTCGAATGTGTTCAACCGGGCTGGGATGCTCTCCACGTACCTTTTTGTAGGAATCACCTCGAATGGATCTATGCGATGGCTGTTTTAAATGAATCTTTCCCCAGTGTATCATTTCCGTTTGGTGAGAAATTGTCCAAGAGAATCTATATCCCCGTGCCCCCTGAGGGGGCAAGACATCCCACAAATCCAACTCCACCTGTTTACCCAATTGCTCGGGTCTTTACCACACGACGATGATGAAATTGAACAGGATATCTGAATCCACCGACTGTACTGACTAGACGAAAGGATTATTACCCGCCCGACGCAACAATGCTACTAAGTATAAGGTGTTTGGCGTTAATTTGTTCAACACAATGCAGTCCGCGACCACAAACTAGAATTGACATTTCCCATTGAGAAAATGCTTCACATTCGTATTTGCCCGCTAGGCAGCACCGTGGAAGTGGAAACTTTCTCTCTAATAAATTACACCAGAGAAAGTAAAGGAAGACACTTCGTCAATTGCAAGAACATTAAAACTTCGCTCGCACCTCCTGCCATATCATTTTATTCTTGGGAGTAATTGCAACAAAAATTGCGAAAGACGTTATTGCCTGGGAGAAAACGGGGAGCGTTCGGGTTGGAATTGTAATTGAAACCCAAGTGGCCATATCAGTCCTTACTCACGTACTATCGGCATGTTGAGGCTTTACATCTTTGGATCATTTTGTGTTTCCTTCAATCTTGTCATTATTTCCAGTTTCGGGCTCCTGCTAATGGAATACTCGCAGTCGTATCTTCTTTTTTTTTTGGAAAAGAACGGGAATTGGATCTGACATTATTGCTAACAAGGTACTTCGGGGTTCGGTTTCCTCTCTGTGGAGTAGTGGAGGAAGGGAAATGGGATTTTAAATGGTTTTGTTTCGGTTAGTGCTTATTCAACTCTTCGAAGGGAATGGATGTTATTTTGTGACATCTTCTATCTTGTGATAATGCAGAGCAGAAATGTAAAAGTGCAGTCGGAGGCTAGGTGACTTGTCATTTTGTTAAATGTTGCTTGTTTTGTAATATAATTTTAGTTGTAGTTAATCAAGTATTAGTAGATTAATTAGGCGCCCGGCAACGAGAACTTGTTGAGGTACAAGAAAAGTATAGTGTCATTGTGAAGACAATGAAGCTCTCTTCTGTGATGTAATTCCATTATTAGCAGGCCATGCGGATAATAATTGTAGTTTAGACTGTTGAGCTAAGCGAAAAATTATTGCGTGATCAGAAAATATTCGGGAAGAACATTCCGTTCATTAATTAACAATTAATTTTTAGAGCCTTTTATCTCAAAGTTAGGCTCCGATTGAGTGCAGAATTTAAACAATGATTTGATCAGATGCAGAATTTACTTAACTTTAGAAGTTATGTTTCAAACTTTATAGCTAAGGAAACATTTTTATAACTTGCTCAACAATATATAAGTATTTTAATGCAACACTTACGCTCCAGAATATCTCAAAATTAGATTACGGACATTACATAATGTACACTAGTTTAATCAATAGAAATGCCCACAAATCCCGTCAATCTGATGAATGAGTGAAAGATTTAAGACAGTTAAATGCATTTATGTTTTAATAAAGACATTCCGGTGACAATTACGCCTGCTGATAAGGCGAACCACTGGAGCTAGTCCCATATGCCGTCCATTAGAAAATGTCCCAAACCCAAGAAGTAGACAAGAGACTTAATTTATTACTTACTACAAGATTGACGGTGTCAATTTATCCTTGATCGAACCAAAGGATGACATACCCATCATCAACCAACCAGTGGAACGGATGTGATTCACATCAGTATAATGTGACACGGTTTCTATTACTGCGTGAAGACCCATTCCAAATCAGTCCCTAGGGTCATTAGCCGCATTTGGAAAACAAATAATTAAATAGAAGTATATTTGTTTGTTTTTTGTACATGTGCCATGTTATGCTGATCAAAAAATACCAGCGCATTACAATGTACGTGTCAGCCTTAACTGTATTAGTTCGAAAATGAATAAATACTTGGAACAAAAGCCAAGAGCACTGAAAAAAAACGTTTCATAGTCTTGAGTATTCCTTTTATTATATTAATCAATTAATCCATTACCTTTACCTATAAGCACTACACATTAGTCAAATGAGTTGTCATGAAATGTTTAAATAATCAAATGCAGATCTGTTTCAAGCCGGGTAGCGATAATTATAATTTCATTGGATTAATAATCTTCATTGACAGTAGCAATGTCGGACGAACATTTTAAAATAACATAAAGAGGAATTGCATGATGGAACATAGTGTTTCTTTAACGCAGAGTTATTGGAAGGTATAGGAGGTACTTGAAACTAACGGCACCTCCGCGTAAAGCGAATATTTTGGCGATTGACCCTAATTGGAATTAATTAATTATTGAATTTTAATACTATACACGTTTCAAAAACTTCTTAAATTCTAATTACTATTTATATAACCAGTTTAATTCTAATTGAGTTTGCTATTGGAAGAGTCTTGTTGTTATAAACAACAGCAAAAAAAATCTTGAGATTTCAAAATTACGAGTCTTTTAGTCATAAATGTGCCTCATAAATGTGTCTACGAAACTATTTCCCACACTTGTATACAGAGTCAAAAACAGAAATTTCTTACATTAACAAGATTTGTGGTTGAGAAAATAACTGGTTGGTACCATTATTCATTGTAATCCATTGTTTTGATGAATTCTACAGCTGAGCAAAATTGTGTCCACCAGTACTGATCTTCTCCAGTTATCTTTTGACCACAAAATCCATTCACATACTGGATTGTAGAGAGCAATGCCGGTGGATTGCTCTACAGTCAAAAATAAAGATTGTTTGTTAATATTTGTTGCACAAATATTGTTATCAATGCTAAGCTAAGCTAATTCTGAACTTGCCTTGATTATCACGAAGACCAATACAGGTACAAAGTCGTCTGCTGCAACAACCTTATCAGATGATGATGACAACAAATTCACAATGAGAGATGATGCTCGAATAATGCAACGCAGTTTGTCAGTGGCAGTCTTGTAAGCTGAGAGCATGCGTAATTCCCTTTGAGCAGGTGGCCAAGGACATTCTCCTAACTGTGATTTTGGAATCCTCAGGTCACGATGAGATGGAGTGATTACCGCATCCAGCTTTGTAATGTGTTCTTTCAGTAAACTAAAAAAATAAAATATCAAACTTTCAAGTTGGATTGACTTTGAAGAATAAATTATTTAGCTTACACATCCCGATGTATATCAGCTTCTCCATTTGGATACAAGGCATGTAGATAAATTCTGGAAACAATGTTTTGCTCCAGAGCGGCCTCAACTTTTGCAATTTGTGATTCAGTCCAATCTAAACGAAACGGCACAAGTTCATTAAGAATTAACTAGAGATATTAGTGCAATTGTATGTCAATACCTCGTGATCCAGTGAATAATTCAGCAAGATTAAAAACAAAATCCTCCAGGGCATCCGTTTTTTCATCCGCAGTCTTTGTAGGACGAAAGCCATCTGTAAATTTTGATACTAGCGCTTCTTGGTTGGATTCCTCCAACCATAAACGAATACACTCCGTTACCAAATAATGGTTATATGTTTCCCCTTCATGTTTGGCACGAAGTGTGGATCTTTCCAAAAATTGAATAGTGGAGAGTAGCCCTTGCTTTGCTCGCATAAGGTAGGCCACATAATCGCTTCTGCGTCTGTAGTCATCTCTTAAATGCTTGATAACTTTACGGCATCTACAAAACAATAAGTTTTCATACAAAGTTTTGCTACATTGAAATAATAAATTTGACCAATCTGTTCTAAATCCTTACCCGTCTACTCCAAGCTGCTTAACTGTTCTTATTGCCTCTTGTAAATGAGCGGCCGCAACTTGATTCGATCGGGAAATCGCACTAGCAACTTCAATTCTTAGCAAATTAATCAAAGCCGTGTCAATGGCTGTTCCGTCTCCTGGCTAAATAAATAGAAGAGTATTAAAATTAGACAAACAAACAAAAAGAGGTGTGGTATACGTGCTACTACTAATTTTTATGATGTGGTAACTTGCCTGCACAAGTTCCAAATCACAATTACTCAAAACATTCCTTAGCTTCCGCCTGGCATCCCATACGAATTCAGATCTTGTTATTTTAATTGAGTCCTTGCGACCAACTGGAGGGTTGGCACTGACCCCACTACTTCCACTTCCCAACTTCATGTCACGTGGAGAGCCATCAGTAGAATCAGTCAAACTCGGTTTGCGGCGGTACTTGGCCAAAATGTCGTCAGATGACTCGTTCAGCCCTGCCACAAATTTAAACAATTGAAATGTTCGTTCGAAGTCCGATATGGCATTAAGAATGATATTTGCATTAGTATTGGCACCTGGCGCGGAAGGTGATGGAACAGGAGCTCCAACTTCTTCCGAAAAGCTTTTTCTAAGCTTTGGAACAGCCAATGACGGGTTTTCTGGCATTCTGTCCCAATCAAATCGATCGTCACCACCGCGTGGTTTTCGGGTTCTACCTCTGAATGGTAGTCTAAAATTTCGGAAAAATCTTTTTGTCTTTCCGCTCTCGTCATCCCAATGCTCCTAGGATAAAAAATATGGAATTAACTTCAAAAGCTGCATACAAAATTGAACAAAAAGTCCAGATGACACATGACTTACTCTGTCTCCTCGTTCGGCTGTTTTGTCAAAAGTTATGGTTTTTGGCATACCACCTCCCCTCGTAGCTGAACTGGTTCCTGGGGTTTGCAGAGTATTTCCGATTCCAGATCCAGATGACACAATTTGTGAATTAGGGGTCACAATTTCTAGCAACATCAAACAGAAGAATCATGTTTTGCTCTAAGAAACAATCGCCCAAATCTCACATACAATAATTTTAAGAAATATACACGCTAACTAAATATAAATTCAAAAAGACAAAGATAATAAAGTAAAGTAAAGTTCAACAGCTAAACTACTAATGCTCATTGCATAGAAGATTTCCAGAAAGTAATAAATCTGCAAATGTCTAACCAGGAATTAGAACTTCCTGAGCAACTGAAGAGAAGCCCTCAGCAAGAGTTCTACGTGTTTCAGTAAGATGTGTGGTGTCTGTGTCTATTTCTTGAACATCCATGGCCATCGCATTTGAAGATGCAAGATCTAACTCAGATCCCGTTGGTGGAGATGAAGGTGGGAGTGTATTCGTTCCAGAACTGGCATCCCCATTCCTCTGCTGGTGAATATCATCAAAAAGAAGCAGGTCCTGCTCTTGAGATCGGTAAGGACCACCACCACCACCAGAGACTAATACCAACCAATAGAAAGTTAAAAGTTAGAAATACAAGAGAACCAGTCAGGACATAAATTTAAATGTGCTTAGACGGAAAACCTCTCACCTGAACTTCTAGGAGTATCAAAAGCAGTGCCTTCAATTTCAGACCGAGCAGTATCATCAGATCTCGCAACACTTCCTGTTTCTTCCGTATCAAAATCGTGTAGTCTCTCAATGTCACTGGCCGCCACATCCGTGCTCCACGCCTCGGACATTGTTTCATTATTGTGAGTCGCATCTCCGCCGCAAGATGCAACATCCATGGTTGGCCTTCCGTGGCGATGATGCCCCGCTTCCGATGCACTTCCTTGGTCTGCCCCAGGAAGAGGCAATAAAAGCCTAGACCCATCTCCACCCATTTCACTGTCACTGGCAAGTACGTCAGTACTCCATGTTTCACTCACCAAAGACACTGTTTCGTCACCGCCAAATAATTTCTTGATCTCAAACTTGCAAAACTTGTCCTCGATTTCTGAACGAGCTTGTTTGGAAGGATTGGGCGAAGGGCCATTCAAGTTCAAAGTATTAATGTTGGGTGGGTGGATGTTTATGTTCATATTCATTGGAACGACTTGCTGGGCACTTTGTCCATCGGTATCATCATCCGCGTCATTCATGATTACGTCGTCTTGCTCGTTTTCATTTTCTTCTTCCTGTTCTTCCGCCTGAGATAACGGTGTATTTCGGCCAGACACATTCGGCGTTCCTCGACCTGACACATTCGCCGACAGCATATCTGACAAATTGTCATTTTGATCTTCAAGTTCAATGGATGAAGACACACTGTGTGTTGAAGCTGCTTCAGACACTGCTTCAAGATTGTCGCTCGTTCCCGCCAGTTTGACCACTTTTCCCTCACGATAGTTGCAGTGAAGAAATACATGATTTTCAAAATCCCAGTCCACTTTGCCGATAGAACCGTCGTCTTGCGAACTGGAAAGCCTGGTCCTCTTCTCGCCCAAAATACTTCGGTCTTCCCTGTCGTCCTCTTCTGGTTCATCTCCAATGCAGTCCATATCATTTACATCGGCTGGTGTTCCATTAGATCCCTTGATGCTCTTCGAAGAAATAACTTCAGCTTCAGGTAACATTCCAACCCATTCACAGGGCTGTTGAGTTAAGGGGAAAACAACAATGGATACGGGCTTTTCCCTTTCTGTGCGAGATTCGTGTTGAGGTGTCGTATTTCTACCAACTGAATAACAATCCAATCCAAAATGGCAAATATTTCTAATAGCTATAAAACAACTCGGAAAATTCATTCATGGATATAATATGAGTACCTTTTCTGGCTGAAAGAAGTGCTCCTTTTCCATTGGGCAGGTTAGTTGGTCGGTGGGACGGACTTCCGGTGATTACAGGACTGCCTCCTCGTTTAGATGTGGAACTAGTAGGGGTATTACTTCCGCTCCCACTGACCACATTTAAAGTTGCTACACTTTCATTCACGGCAGCTGAGTGTTTCACCAGTGTGGGCCAAATCTCAATGTCAGTGAGCTTGCCGTTTCTCTCCAAAAGCAGTAAACACTCAGCTAACCAAAAGAACAATGGCTGCAGCTGATTTTCAGGCAGAAGAATAGTCCTTCGCGACAAACAGGATAGAACTACAGTTTCCTCAGTTGGTAGTCCTTCCATGCTCAACACATGATCCAGGACTGATGTCAGTGCACCCTATAAGTAGAATATTACAATAATTATTATTAATTCAGCACTGTGTGCTTTGCCTCGCTTCAGTCCATATCTAAGTTGAGGTTTCAAGTAAGTGCTTAATTGCTTATTCTCAAATTCAGCCTGTGTACTATAAACTATTTACTATTTACTAACACACAATGCCAAAAAATAAAACTTACAGAGTCAAAATACGAGATGTATTCCCTGAGCCTTGGATCTGTTCCCTCCCACCGGTTTAGTGCCAGAGCTTGCAGTATGGTAGCAACCTGGATTATGTATTTGGATAAATTAAATTTTGTGGACTGTGTATATTTTGTATCCAAATCTGTGCTTCACCTGAGAAAGAGTATGGCGAGCAAGTGTTCCAACCGGTGCATCGGTTACACCAAAAGGTTCGGGATTTGTGACTGCAGGGCAAATGAATAGGAGCCAAATCAAATCTGTGCAAATAGTGTTGACTTCCTTTTCTGGGTGCTTGACACTCAACTGAGAATGAACGGACTTGATAAGCCAAGCCAAACCTGAAACGAAATGTGTGGTTTAGTAATTGAAAACAAAAGTGTCTTAAGCATAATCAAATTAATACGAAAATTGTCTTTTACTTGTAGGAAACGCATGAATATTGTCAAGAATGCTGTCAATGAACAACTTTGTTAATCTCGCCATCTTTTCGGTACGGTCCACAGAGGCCAAGTCTTTATTAGCAGGGCTTGAGAAAGAAGTGGATGCTTCCATAACAGAGAGAGGACTGGTCGGAGTTATATTGGTTCCAAGACAAAGTAGTTCTTGTGAAGATAACAGTTGAGTCACCGGCTCATGGAGTGCACCGATCAAAAATAACCGAGAGGATGGGATAGTCTCTGAAATCAGTCTGTAGATTGCACTGAATGCTGAGGATTCTTGTCGGAGTATTTTTCGAGGGCTTTCAGCTACTACTAACTGCAATGTGTAAATGTTGTCAAGAAAACCCGCACTCAATAACCAATCTTTGGTTGAATTAGGCATTAAAGCTCTTTACCTGATATCCTGCGAGAACACTGAGGAGCTTCAAATGAAGAGTTCCATCACCTGGCAATGGCCCTCCAATCCCACCTGTATTAAGTATTGACAATTAGCTTTAGCATTAATATGCAATTTAAGCAAACTGTAAACTCAAGAGTTAAACATACGTACCATACAAGTTGATAATCGCATTTAGAATTTGACTGATTGAAATGTTAGCTTGTCCGTTCGGACGAATCAAAAACTGATTTTCCTTCTCGTAAGTAGTTATGCAAAGCGCCACAACGTCTGTGTGATTTCTTAGTAGACGTATAAGATCAATGTACGATTGGAGATATCGAGGAGAAATAAGTTTGTGAGCATCAACCAGTTCCATGTTTTCAGCAGAGTCTCCGCCTTCTGCCTGAATCACGAATGAGCTTGGAAAAGGTGTCATCATTTGACCCCTGGATAGGTTCTCCAGTGCCAAGCGATAAGTTCCTGTCAGCCATGCCTCGTGAAGAAGACTAGTCGAAAGAACCTGGACCTAAACAAATAAAAAATTACTCTAATTAATCCAATCGCAAGCACAAATAACATAAAAGTTGACCAATCAAATGTTGTATACCTTTCGATTTAGTGTCTCAATCTCTCGGCGCTCATTTGTAACAAAGAGCTTTTCCAATTTCAATTTCTTCACCAATTCAAATAGGTCAATATTTGCTGAAGGCATCTTGATCATTACGTGGTGAACTGAAGTCACCTTCACACACCGTTTTTAATTGTCACCGCTTGGGGCCACAAAAACTGTCGACCGACTGGAGTATTGCGAATCTCAATTTCCCATGACGAAACGGCAGGTCAAGGCTTCTTCAGCAGCCCTCAATCCCCTTCTTCGTCCCTTTGACACTTGTCAAAATTAGTTTCACTTTTAGCGGGTTTTTCAAACTTCAACTTATTGCGCAATAAATGACACAATTTTCATCGCGCCCGGAATCGGACGACACTGGATTGAATGCGTAAATTCCTAAAAACAGATAATAATCAATTTTCCCGTCACATACCAATAGTCAATGGAGAATCAGCACACACGAAGCGAGAATATGTTCATGTGTTTCACACGTTCCGTGCACGTGGATATATTAAAATGTTAAAATTAATTCAATTGATTTACCAAAGTCAGGCGCAAAAACTTCGCTCTCTTGCCGTCAAAATAATATGTTATTGTTTGCAACCACTTACACACTACGATGCGGAGTTAAAAAGGAGGTGTATTCAGCTTAGCTATTGTTTCCCCTTCGGAATTTTTTATTTCTGACATCTCACCATCTTTACACTTTCCAATGCAATTCCTATAATTGAACTGTGCAGGGATAGTAGACAAAAAGAGGTTTTGAAGGCAATTGCATTGATGGCGCTACTATCTACCATCCTACTATTCGGAAAGACAGTTTCTTGAAGAACATTTCTCTAACTTTGTAAAATATTTACTAGTTTACAGTTTAGAGTTACAGTTACACACGTCAATGCATTCCCTAGTCCAATCATTTATTTTGTATCAGTAAATAATTAAGTATTTACGACGACATCTCCTACTAGAAGGTTTGCGAAGTATTTGTACAACTGCATTTATTTGCAGAAGTGTAAAGTTGACTGCCTTTCTTTGCAAATTTTCTTCCAGATAGACCAAATTCGTAATTAGATTTACAACTTTAATTTAAATAATGTTCAACACTTCACATAAGTAACCAAGCACTAGCAGCAGATAACGTAATTGGGAATCGACTAACGTAATATATTTATGTTATTCTTATTAGCTTCCTAGACGTGCATGCCAAAATTAACTCCTTACCTGGGCTTCGCAGCCAAGAGCGCGTCATGCAAAACGATTCAGCTGCTGGAATAATTGGAAATATTTTGAAGAATAGATAAATATGGTNCTGCTGGAATAATTGGAAATATTTTGAAGAATAGATAAATATGGTGACCGTGACGTAGGAATTTATGAATTGAATCGAACTAAAAATAGATGATCCTCGCTAATTATTGTCCCAACACACATACTTAATCCTTCTCTTGAATTAAGCAATTAATTTTCGATTTCAAATGTTTCTATAATACCTAGATCATTTCATTGGGGCCGCGTGATCTTGAATAGGTAACCAGAAAGATGCTCAATTTCTCTGGTAAATTTGTAACTGCGAATCGAGAATGTTGAAATTTGAAATTTCCAAATTGCCATGAATGAAACGTTTAAGAACCGTAATCAATACTTGGTTGTTGTAATGTAAACTTGTAGTAAAATTTGGTGGTTTTAAATTCTAAAACTTGTAGCTCTACCGCGCGACCTAAAGCACTACAAAGCAGATTTGACGCATGGAAAACGTTGAGTCGTCGTATGTCTTGGCCTACGCATCAAGATGCACTGGGATCCGAAGCGTGTTTCAGCCTGGCCTGCACGGCATGGGAAAAAGGAGCAATAGATCCGCTCGTACTCCGTCAGTGTTGTTTCAGACATGAACAGGGAAGGTTGTGTGCTGTTACGTTGTCCTTCGTACTCAAGTGCGTGAGTCGGGAGTTAAGGTACTTTTATCAGTAAAGAATTTAAATTTGTGCAAATCAAAAATTATAAAAACAATTCAAAGGCAGTTGGAAAATCTATTGACCGACAACAATGCAAGGGGAAATACTTCATCAGGACGACAAATTCTGACTTGACTGTTGACTGTGCTGCATACTTTGATTTTATTTATTTGAATTGATTGTTGTGGCAGAGCGGAAGTTTTGGTGGTATTGAGGAACGATTCCAGAAGACAGGAGTAAGCATCCAAATAAATGTAAGTACGATATTTATTTAAAATCTTGAAAATTTGACAGCTCTATCAGAAAAGTTAGAATTGAGCATTCCTGATTTTCCTCATCATGGAACTTTATAGTTTAAAAAAAGTTTTGTCAGAAAATGCCAAATGCGTAATATAGTAGGACTACAAATCTTTGCGAATACGAAACACTATATATTATTCAAAACCAGTCTGAATCTTTCCGCTTGTTGTGGTATAAAACCAAATAATGAGTAGAAGGAAGTGCGTTTGCCATTGAGTCGTGCTTGGTTCTAACTAGTATATCATTCATCCGGTTTATAAGTTTCTATCCACTCATTTCTTGGACATAATACGACATTCACCCAACTAAACTCAGGAAGTTATCAAGAGAAGTACTGCAATAAAATTACCCTTACTTTTCCAATTGGGTGTTTTAGTTTCTTCGCTGTCATTTGGGTACATTGCTCAAATTCTAAACAAAAGTCAAGTGGGAATGTAACACGCAAAACCACAGATGCAAAGGATTAATGCTTGCTGTAAGAGTGCATTCCCACAAATAGAGATATGTGGAGTGCGTTTTGGCTATGCGTTTAAGATTATTTGACAGCGGGTCTATGTTTGTAAACATTAACTGAGCTACTACTAACCACTGCAATACTTTTGTGGTGCTGGGTTGCTGGGATGTGTTATCTAGTAACAAGAGCCTTCGGCTTCCGTCCACATTTAATCATGTACTGAAATTAAATTCCAACAAATACAATGCAATCTTCTGCAGCCGTCATATAAGTACACATGGTTGCTAATGCGGGATTAGGTTCTTCCTCCTTCGTCCATCTACAATTTGCTTTTGCTGTAATCCTTATCGGTCACCTTATAATAAGACTTGACTCAAATTCATGTGTCCCCCGTGTTCCGTATCAAATCAAACTTTGCAAATGTAAAAGTCGAACGCCAGACTTCTGGCGACCACTTTGCAAATAAAGAAATTGAACAATGCAATTCCAATTAAGGCAAACAAAAAACTGCAGGAAGGATGTGGAATTTAACAGCTACATGCAATGCTCAAATCAGCTGTTCATAAGGATAAAGCTAAGCAATTTGTTTTGAGATTTTTATATTCAAAATTGAAATAAATATTTATATTTTATGTTTCTCTAGATACAAAATGCGGCAGCCCAGCAGACATTCTAGTATAACTAGAACCAGCACATCCTCCGCAGCATCCACACAGATGATAAATTCTATGCATCAGAAAAATCGGCACAACCGTCATCTCCATCTGCAAAAGATGCCGCCCATTCTTTACCCCTGCAAAGTTGAGGGATGGCTCTATGTTCACGGTAAGTTCAAACCTAGATCATTTTGAATAAAACAACAGTCCTAAAATACCACATGGGCTAACACCAAAGACAATTAAATATCGGTTAGCTTCTAGACAACCAGGTGCTGAACAAACGATGCCGTAAAAAGTTTAACCCACTTTAATCGTTTTAGCTTGTGTTTATGCTGGCAGGAAAGGAAAGCGAACGTATGAGGCACGAATCGAATTTCTTGGCGTTTACTTGTGCTTTTAGAGTTTTGCCGGATTCGGAGTTCAGACTGTATGACCTATTTCGTATGCATTGGGCTACTTAAGGGGCAAGTCCCGTGTAATTTTATGAACACTATATCCGAACGTAATACTTCCTCTTTCATTTTCCTCCCAATTCAAGTAATGGGTCGGAGGAACTAAACTAACTCTTAGGAAACTGTGAGTTAAGCTGAGTCTGGACTAGTTTCCGCCTTGAAATTGCGGCGGACAAAAATTCGGACTTTTCTTGCTTATCTACTACTGGTAAGTTGGTCTAAGCTTTGGTCCGTTCCGCCGCATGTTTATGTCCATCCAGCACTAATTTATTAATGCATGTATTACTGAAGTGAAGTGGACGATTCAAAAGTGCTTGAGTGGAGGCGGAATGATGCTATATCCATGGGAATAGTCCGTAAAACACAGACTGGGGAGGATGGAACCTAATTTTAAAAAGTGCAATGCAGGGTTGTAAGGATATAGGATAGTGACGCGCCAGCCAACCTTGCGTGATATACAAACTAGTCTAAAAATTCTCCGAAAATGCGGGACTTGCCGCATCTTGGCAGCTTAGGATTCGATAAGCTTACATTGGTTCAGATTTTTGTCAACTTGGACAATCCAGTCAAAAATTCACTGAACTACAAAGAAATTAGGGGCAGGAAGAAATGGTCTGTATTGAGGTTCTTCGAATATTAAGGGTAATGCGGATGACTTTAATCACATTAAATCCTTTCTTTAATCAGTTTAATGTACGCTCTGTTCTAAATTACTATTTCGCACTCGTTTGGATTGAAAGATTAACTAACTCAGATTGAGTACTTGCATGATGCATTTGATTACTTTCTTTTTGAGGATTTTGTTAATGACGTACAATAGCAGTCATTTGTATGGAAGAATCTTTGCGATTGATTACAGAAATTGATTATATTTTTTAGCTTGTTGTAGGTTGGAAAGGTTGTGTTCAGATTAACTCAGATTGAGTACTTGCATGATGCATTTGATTACTTTCTTTTTGAGGATTTTGTTAATGACGTACAATAGCAGTCATTTGTATGGAAGAATCTTTGCGGTTGATTATAGGAATTGATTATATTTTTTAGCTTGTTGTAGGTTGGAAAGGTTGTGTTCAGAATTATGTGCAAGTGTACAAGGGCTGTAAAAAATATTACGAAAACGTTATTCATGTGCAGCAGTATTGTGTACACGTTAGATTTAAATTTGAATATCAAGGATTAATAATTTCACAATTTCAGAAATGTTTTGTCCTCATTTAATATCTTAGTTGGGAATTTAAATTGTAATATACAGTAATTATATTCCACATTGATTACTGGTTGAATAGGGATTCATGTTGAGTTGGTTAAGTGAAACTCTGACTTGTTGCATCCCATTGTTTGTAGCGTAAGAGCAGAAGT
This sequence comes from Orthonychiurus folsomi, assembly GCA_036851895.1. NCBI lineage: Eukaryota > Metazoa > Arthropoda > Collembola > Poduromorpha > Onychiuridae > Orthonychiurus > Orthonychiurus folsomi. Next base: position 7,231 of record JAAXYW010000853.1, on the reverse strand, counting down.
AATAATCCCAAATAATATTACTTATGCATCGAGGTTTGAAATATCACTTGCGAAGAGGCCTGCAGTAGCCAAAGCAAGTAACGAACCAGGTGTGCTCGCCTCTTGTCCTTTCCTTGGATTTGATCCGTTTTTCTTTCCCCCTTGAAAGGTCTCTTCTTTCTTGTACCACCCATCCAATCCAAAAGCTTGAGAGTCTTTCAAGTGAAGAACCTGAGCAAAGATTGCATTGCGTGAAGCACAAATGAAGAACGTGCTTCCCCAGACGAGAGCCTTAAATTTTTTGTGTGATTCTTTTGTGTTTGTATATATGAGACTAGGATTTTTTTGTTGTCCCTCCACCACGGATCGAATGGTAACTTTGACCTTCCCTTTCGTTTACACATATTTCATTTGGACCATTTCTTCCCATTGCGTCACTGGACCCTTTTATCAAGGAGTTCACAACCCTAGCATACACCTTTAGGATCCAAGCTGTCATATGTTCCATGGACATGAAGGAGTCGAGCAGTAGTTATTTGGATTGAAATTGCACTCATGGCTATCGAGCAAAAGCCCAAATCCTGAGTGGCTGTAACTCAGGTCATGGAGTACTAAAAATTTAACGTGAACTATTTATTTTTTCTGTCAAATAACCACTACACGAAGCGTCTTCAAATAGTGGGGAGTTAAAGTAGAAGTTATTTGCGACATGGAATTTATTTTTATGTATCCGGGGTTTTGCCTCCAATAAAACTTCCTGACACACGCCCGGAAAGGACTAGGGATTTTGGATTAGTATGCAGGTGGCTTGTGCCAATAATGTGTCTTCTCTGACCGCTATAAAAATATTCACAGAAGTTTCAAAAAAAAATGTTCTTCTCCATTTGATGTGCCAGCATTTATTTGCTGTACATAAAAAGTAAGGGAAATGACTTGTGGGTTTCAGGTATCAAGTCATATCTTCGTGAGCTTAAGATTTCCTTTGTCTATTAATTTCAATCTAGGTTAGTGTGGTTTGGCTTAATTGAAAGCACATATTGCCACTACTGAGGTGAGGATGTTTGGCGGGATTCAGACTTAAGACACCTGGTCTCCCCGTTTTTATGAACTCTTCAAATACTACCTTAATAGGTCACGTAGGAACCTTATCTTCCAAGAAAAAATCATTTGATTTTCCTTCTTCCTTTCCTTGAAAAGAAAATTTGAAAGACAGCTGGGTGGACTAGACGCGTAAACCTGTACGCACGACAGCTGCATGTTACATGCCATATGTGATGTGCATTCGGTCTCTTAAGGTGTTACTTGACTCGACCGACTACTTTCTTGAGATCCCCATCCAGGTCCATGGTTTGTCGGTCCATGGTGTGGTGATCCTTCTAAGGTTTCATGTTCGTGTTCATGCTGTCACATACGAACACTTAATGCATGACCGCACGAAGAAGGGATTCAGAGATGGGTTGGGGCATTTTATGTCAGCTGAAACATTCACCGCACTGCCAAAACGTCGAAAAGGAATCGTTGTAGCAGCATCTAAGCTAGAGCCGCGTCTTCACTAAAATGCTTCGCTCAGGTTATCTAATAATGCGGTGTCAGGTCGCTGGGAGATATGAATCGATTTCTATCTCTCAAAATCACCTTTCGTGAGCCTTTTCCTTTATCTTTTAAGTTTTAAACTTTAGCACGTGCGGATTTTCCCACAGACTCGGACTGACGTGTGTGCGTTGGCGTGGATATGAGGTAAACTCCAGTTAGTGCAGACAAATTGGCTAGGCCATTTGTTAGGGGAGGTGATGTATTTATGCAACACCTTACGTCATTTGGAGAATGTCAAGGCATTCTGAATGTGGTTAAGGACGAGGACGACGACGATGACAATGTCCGTACGAGCTACCATTCTATGAGCTTCGCTCACATGGATTTCTTTTTGAAGCCAAAGCTTTGGGATTCTTAAGAAAAATGACGAAAGGGGAGAAAGTCCACGTGGCGTACGATAATCATTCCACGATGTGAAAGAACATTTTAGGGAAAATTTAACGCCCAGTTGAGCACAAGCATTAAAGCAGCTGTCTTCTATTCCCTTGTTACGCGTTCTTTAATGTGAACATCGCCGTTCCTTTTGCTTGCTCGATGCTTTTTGGTCCTTCTATTGACTTTAAGTAGGGAAATGAAGGGGTTTTAATGGATGAACATGCTCAAATAAGCTGAGACGACTGGCAGATGAGAAGACTGAGTGTCCTGTCTTTACCTTCAACTTTCCTTTGTCATCTCCGCGTAAATGGGAACAAATATTACCAGCATTCCCTTAGAAAAGGTTGCATTCGTTCAAACGTGAATTATTCGCCAATTGAAAATTTGACATTTTGACATTTTTCATTCGCTTTGAATGGATTTTGTAGGAAAGTCGAAAGTGGCTAGGATCTTAAAATCTAACCATCACATAGTACATTCAATTTATGATTAGTCACTCCCTATATGTAATGTGCTGTGTACACTGCATATTCAATTTGTCCTTGCCAAAGTTCATGTACAAAAATATGCATGATGCAGGGAGTCAGGAGCAGATCTCAACACGTTCAGTTCAAACAAGAGTTGTGAACTTTTTTTTTGTCCAAAGTCAGCATGTCCACAAAACTCTCACACTCACATCACTCCTGTTTCCGATTTGGATGAGGGTGAAGTTTGAATGGATAGAAGTCATCAAAATCTGTCAGATGCAAACGTTTGGCCAAAGGGTTTTTCCCTATTGGACAAAAGCAGAAATACAAAACCAAACTTTTAACGAAGCATATTTACACGCAATTTGGGAGACGGAGCGGCGCAGCCAATTCCATTTGCTTTGAATGGCAAGTATAAAAATTCACTTTCTACTATTGAATTCATTTTTAATCAAAATGTTGAATCAGTTTAAAACCCCGAGTAGTTTTGGCAAGAAGGATTACGAAACCTCAATCAGAACCTTAAATCCTAAGCTTGTGAGTCCAACCGATGCCATTTCCAAGTTGATTGTTAGTTTACTCTTTGAAGTTTATGCATCATGCAAATGTTTAATCCAGCACGCACAGTCTACATGGTCTTAGTCTTAACCAAACACTTTGTTTCAAACCTGAATAGTCATACACTGAGGGCGAGGATCAGACCACAACTCGAACATAGAATTTCACACACCGAATTTGGTGAAATCTGGGAAAATGGTGGCTTGCGGACAAGGAGGATGAAGGGATTGAAGTGCGCCTTTTCCTGAGTTCAGAATTACAAACAGATTAGATGGTGAAGGACTCAAAAGGCTAAGACTTGTACATTGCGACCAACCTATTGTGTTGTATACTTGCATAGTTGCATGGAACATGAAAAGCGTTGATGGATTACAAATTTGCATGCAACCAAGTCTTGGGTGTGTAATCTGTTCATAATCTGCTCGTTCATGTTCACGTTCTACAATCTCTTGAAATAACATTAAGTCTAGCACACTCCTCCACTTCTATGTTTTATTCAGCAAGGTGGGATGCAGTGTAGGTAACAGAATTATAAATTCCTAAGGAGAGTTTCTTAACTACAAATTCGATCATTAGTCTGAAATTGAGTTGTTCTAATATTGCATACTTACACCATGTAGTTTTTTAAACTACAGTGCGACATATTGGTTTACACATTTTTAATCTTTCAAAAAAGTGAAGCACATGAAAGTAATATGTGTGATTTTTTGTTGTACTGGAGTGCATGTTAGAACATACTACTTTTTATATAGAATCATGTCAGCTGTCTTCAAATGACGGATTTATGTGACCTGGCAATTGTAAGTAATTGCAGGAACAGCAAGAATTTGTAGAACTATTTGTATACATGGAGGTCATACTCAAGTTGTCACATTTTATTATTCCCAATTACCACTGTTACTGTTATGAGTGAAGTCTCAAAACAAATAAAGACTTTGATGGATATTGAAACAGCAGGCTACACAGTCTGGAAATAACAACTTGGTAATATCCGCTCCATTTATTCCATGGCCAACAATGTCTATTAGGAGAGTAACTTTTATGTTTTGGAATGGGAGGACAGTGACTTGTTGCTAATTATCTGTTTTATGCACCTCAGTGCACTTTTCATGATTAGTAAAAGTGGCACGCTGTCATTACTTTGTTACATTACTTGACCCTCCTGCCTGCAATGATAAGCATTTGATCAAGGAATGTCTGCCAGTGTGCGTACTCTACTACAGCAGGTTGAGGTCCAAGGGTTTCAAGCAGTAATTACTCAATTAGTGGATTGTGGTTAGGACGGAAGGGACCAAGGCAATTGCTATTTGTACGCATTGATCCGACTTGTACGCACTGGAAGGTCATTTAACTCTTCATTTCCTTTGTGGTCCAGTTTAGCTCTGGCTAATTAGTTTATTTTGATATTTGGTTAAACCATGCTTCTGATTGTATATTTTGCCAACTTGCCAAAAACAAAAACAAACCGAAAACTTTCTGCGCGGATTTTTATATCCAGGCAATGTAAATAACTTATTTGAAATTCCCGTCTCGCTTTCGAGTTACTTTGTCAAATGTAAAATACTGGAAGGGAAAGGACGCCGGCTGTTTCAAAGGCAGCAAAGAAAGAAGAATTTATGAGACTTGTGCATTTCCTGGAGATTTGACTTTAGGGATTGAGGTTAAATATGAGAAATGTTGTATGGTTTTGTCTTTGCCAGAGTGCCACTGACCTTTTGCTAGTTTCAAGTATGGGTTGACAGTAAAAAAGGCGGATTCTATTACTTCGATGTATCATATTTCTTACTCATCGTCATTAAGTTGTAGATTTATACGAGTTGTGTCTGACTGCCGTCCTCTTGTCTAGCTTTTGTATGTGTGGAGGTGGAGTGGAGACGGAAATGTGTTGTATTTTATATGAATACGAACAAATGCGGCATACATCCGGGCTTTAGCTTCTCAGATGGTTGACACTAAGTATAACAATGTTGAAAAGGGAAGATCCTGTCATTTTGGATGTGTCATAAAGGCTAAGATGTTGGCAGTAGGTCGTAGTGGTCTGCCAAGAGAAATTTGGACTTTTGTCTATCCCCCATCTACTGCTCTAGTTTGCGACAATAAAGTATTAAGTTTCTTGTATGTGTTTCACTCAAGAGATCAGACGAGAAGGGAAAAAGGGGATTGGGATCCAAGGCCTGCTTGGCTTGACACACTATTTTAATTATGATGGATTTATTGATGTGGACGTGGGACTAGCTGTTCAGATACAATATTAGCTGCGATGACTCAATGCAAGGCTATCTAAATGGAAATGCGGGTTTGGATTGGAAAATGAGGGAGAATATGACAAGGGGTCGTCGTCGTCATTGCGTGCTTGATTAACAAAATGTTACAAGCTTAGGATTTCTCGATGTCTGGTTTGTTGTATGTTGCCCGTAGCGTAGTTTAGCCTCAGATTCCTTTGGGTGAATTCGAATTCTGATTAGTTTTTAGTACGACTATTGGATGGACTAGTAATCATTGACTGAGCGAGTGAGCAGGTGCATGTACTTCAACTCAAGGTGCGTCGGCTAAGGCATTGAATGCAATTATTTAATTAGCTGAAATTATATAGTTTATACTGACTTTACATTTTCTTGAAAACAAGTTTAAATTATTCATCAGAAATTGAATTAATTGTCTACTGCAGACACACTGTAACATGACTGTGACAGTTTACATCTCCTGACTGACTCGTACGTACCTTTCGTGTTTGTGATTGAATAAAATTGAGGTCACTTGACACACAGACAGAGGAACAAGTTCTTTGATGAGATTAAGATTTTTTTATATTGAATAAAACAAGCACGGAGAATGATGTGATGACGAAACTGGCAAAGGGAAATGACTTGATCCCCTCTTTACGCATCTTTAAGCTTCATCCTCGGAGTGTGGAATGAGTCACCAACAACGGCGGACGTAGTCCTCGTTTATATTATTAGTATTTTGAGAACGTTGTGTGATTTTTCCGTCATTTTTTTGGGCCGGGAGCGGGACGGATGCACATGAGGGTAAAATACATACAAAGGGATCTAGGATAGCTAAAAGCGGGATGGGGTCTTGGAGCAAAAACGAGGGAATAATTCACTTTCACTCTACATCAAACAGACGAGGGTTGTCAGAGATTCGGTCTTGACATGGCCTCTTTGTCGGGATTCCTCCATGACTCCCGAATTCCGAATTGATGACAGAGTTAGGGGATTGGGAAGAGACGACATGGCGATTTTCTCACTCTGGGAGTTTAGAGAACAATTTTCTAATATGGAGGGTTGAGTGACACGCACAGGATGAGACTATGTGAGTGAAATTTTAATGATCACGATAAAATTTGTTTCAATTAAGACAATTTTTATTGCTGTATTGAACTAAGAACGTAATTTTTGCAAGCATAAAACAAGTTAGGAAGGAAGTCGGGATTTTTCCAAGTAAAATAATAATAATCGTGTTCTGTGAGGTTCCACGCTACTTCTCCGTACGGGGAATTAACAAAATTTTTGAGTAGCATTGTTGGTGAGAAAAACTGATTTACAAACGGAGATTACATTGCAGATTGAAGAACAAACTTGGAACGGTTTTTAATTTTTTGAAGGTTTGGGTCTTCTTTCTGTTGCTTGTTTCCTCTACTTGTCATAGAGTGGTAATAAAAAATACATTCTTTAATTACAAAGTGCAAGTAATCTTATCTCAGGTTCACCATTAAAGTTAGATGGATGGAATGGGAAGCGGGACGCCGACGGTGCGACCAGGTTGCTGAACTTGAAATTCTCGTTAGCTCGTTTATTCGGTCATTTTTTGTGTTACATTTTTATTGCATTGTCTAGCACAGCGTGTGTGGTGCTTGGTTGAATGTCATAATGCGTATGCACGCATGCAAAGAGTGTGCTAAAATTTATATCCATGTAAATGAGCCCTCCAGTGCACCCGCTGCTGCTTGTCGCCTTTTGAATTACTCATTTTTTTGTTCGTTAAGAAATAAGAATAAAATTTCAAGGGCTTCATGAGCGTAGGAGGCAAAGTGCATCTTTGTATGGGAATGTGCATGTGCATATGAAGTGTTCCGCGGAAAAGGGGGTCATAATTTTGATTACATTTTTTATCAACAAACTTTTCGGAAAAAAATGGCAAATTCCGCCCAAAATTAGAAAATCCCAAATGTCTTATGGCGACCAACATTAGACTTGTCAATAAATTAGCATTAGAGTAGCTAGGGAGAATTTCAAATCTGCTTATGGCGGTTTACA
>JAAXYW010000852.1:0-28535 GCA_036851895.1 Orthonychiurus folsomi | reverse complement strand
CGCTCCAAATTTGGTATCAGGACGTGCACTAGATCTGGGGCAACACTTTCTGCTAATTTTTAAAATTGGGGGATTTCAACAACCTCCCAAACAAATGCAATAACTGCGGGGGAAAAAAAACCTTGACTTGTCTTCACTTTGAAGGCTAAAGCGGGCATTTGACGAAAAATTAAAACTGCAAATTCCTTGACGATATGACCACAAAGTAAGTAATAAGGAAATTCAGAAAATGAAAAACACATTCTATGTCTATTTTGTAAATCCCACCACATGATATGCAGAATGTGCGAAGGGGTAAGATTTCCTCACGAGCCAAACCATTCCTTTTAGTAGATGCCTCAAAGTGAGCCACAACTTTTGTTGCCTTCACATTCAGATTACCAATCGGGACGAGGAGCATAAGAGTCCGGGCAGTAATTCCAAAGAAATTCACAGCGAAAAAGAGGAAACCTACCAATGATTTGCTTGGACCATTTCTCATAAGACCAAATAGCAAACACAAAATAATGAGAGCAATCAATACCATATGAACAATCAGACCAACCGCTAATGCATCGTTAATTATAGTAATCAATACATGAAGTGCTTTGAAGCCCTTAATCCCTTTCCGAGAATCCCGGGCCGATTGAAGGATAACTTTCAAATAGTAATCAATGTGTGATGTAATTATTCCAAGGATCAGATCAATACTTAAAATGAATGTCCAGCCAATGGGAATCATGAGAATGTCTGTGATACCAGTTAGCCAGAATGCAATTGTGGAGCGAAGAAAATCGTCCTTGGAAACTCCGTCGTCATCCGTTGGTACCATACTCCATGTGAAGGAAGAGAAGCCAGGCATGTAAATGTACATGGACAAGTTTAGTATGAATCCGGATGGCCATGCGTACTTAAGTGAAGTCACATGGGTTTTTCTCAGTTTAATCCAAAACGTTTTTGATTTTGACAGTTGATTAGAAGAACCTGCAAAAATAGTCAATCACTACAATTGATTTCTGCATTCAATGACTTTCCAGTAAAATCTCAACTCCATCAAAATTTGATTATGGCCACCAAAGCACTCATTGGCATTGGCAAAATGTCAAAATACACATAATGTGATAATTGGCGGCTAACTCAACTACATTTAAATTATTTCAAACGCGCTATGCTGAGCAATTATCATTCATACTAGGTATAATTAACAGGCTTATCTGGTTTCTTCCTTCCGACGTTTGTTTTATTTTATTAATGGAGGCGTTACTTTTACCTTGCCGTGTAGTGCTGTATTTTTTAATTGAAGGGTCCAGTGCAGTGCAAGAAGTACGTCTAAGTCCATGCATTTTTGTATTTGTTCAGAATCAACGTTTTTTTAAAACGCTAGCAGAGCGAACACCGTGCGGCATGGTACGTCGCGAGCGTAAACAAACCAATTACAAAAACCGCGCTACGGTTGTGTGGTGCCAAAACTAAATTCTGAAAACATATTTGTTAAATGAAGCATAAGGTTTTTTCACACAATTATTCATACAATTCTCTTGTTTTTGGCACACAATTTTTATTTAGTTCGGGCGCACCACAGGGAGCGGACAGGCGCGCTAGTATTAGCTTATTAAATAATTGGTTCGTATGATGAGCACGATTATTAACATGGAAATGTGAAATTTAGCTGCAATTGGATTTACCGCCATCTAGCGCATTTTGTATGTATTATGGCAATTTTGCCTATAAAAATTGCTAATTTTGGTATACCAATTCTACCAAAGTGGAATTATTGACAATCCGATATCTTGATTCACTTGCTAGAATCTAAGTTCAAAAATGGGGTTTTAAAGTAAATCGAATTTGCTTTGTTGAACTGACCTGTATCCAGATGATCTTCCAATTGAATCAGTGCCGTGAAAACATTGGCGATTTCCTTCGCATAAACAAGTTGTGTTAGTGCAATCGAGGATACCATTGATTGTCCAAGCGTAAATAATAATGAAACTGACAAGTCAAATTCACTAACTTTTTCCGACAATGACCAACATATCAAACCAATTGCTTGCCGCAAAAACGTCCCGCAAAGGTAACAGGTATTGAAAATTTGAAAATAATATGGAAAACCGGATTTCATAGGAAGAACAATGGAAGTCTCTTTGTCGTAGGTCACCGCCAGGAGTCCAAATTTCCTCATCAAAGCAAAGAAGTAGTCGTAAAAGTCGATCAAACTCATGTTGTACGTGTTTTACCTTGAATGGAACAATGACCACGACGTGACTATGAATGGAAATTGAAGAAGTAATTGGTTTTATACTCGACGACAGAAAATGGCAATATTTTTGTTATTTTCTTTAAAAAGCGGACCCCACCTGGTCCATTTTCAGGAGGTATACGACACCTATCATAAATTATGCTTCATGGCTGCGCGGTGGGGGCGGGCATTCTTCCGATTTCAAACTCGCACGTATTTAAAAATTCTCCGCAGTAAATATCGACCACACAATCATCCGCCTTGCGAAAATGAGAAATTCTTTATCATTTGTTAAATCTAGTTTGCCAAAAAAACACAAGTGGGTTTTGAAAACGTCTTTGCATGTACGACATAACGGTGCATTTTAATTTTATTATTCGTGTATTGCATTGGGATGGATTTTTCCCATATAGTCCTTTTTAATTCCAACACGTCATTTGGTCCAGGCGAGAAGGTGTTAATAATATTAAATATGAATGAATTTTACCGCAAGTTTTGCGTGCCCATATATGTACATGGTATGTGGTCTTGAGTGGAGATATTGTGAATAATTAAACCATAGATTTGGACAGATCTGGGAAATGGGAACGCGATTGATGCCAAATATTAGTTGGTGATGCGACGATGCGAGGGCTCATTCGCTTATTTTCTAATTGTTATTACAATTCTCCACGCTTCACGGATATGTTTGACATATTGCATCATAATTCTCCTAATCGAAGTTACATTAAATATTAAGGTCCATTATGGATCCATATAGTGCCGAAATATATGTTTGTGATTTAACTTCTCAACTCCGCGTTAAGCATCAGTGGCATAATCCGTGTTTTGTTTACGTTCTTGCGTTGTGAAATACGCAACCCATTTTCATACACCTTTGTCTCCAATAATTCATATAATGGATATACAGTTTGAAACTAACATCTTCATAAAACACCATACTTATGTGAGGCTTTTCTTTGGATTTTTTTTGATTTACTATAAATTTTAATTATACACAAAACATTTGATATTAGAAATATATACTATACTAATCAAATTAAATATACTAATTCTGAAATCAGCTAACTGAAGAATATATATCATAATAGAGCTCTTACATGGTTCTACTATGTGCCAGGAATCAGTATAAAGGCAAAGCGTTGTGTTCATTTATGCCAGCAACAAATTAATAACATTATTTATAATAATACAATCCAGGAATGTAGGAAAAGTTGAATTGCTTACATAAATATATGGTCCTATCCACCAATAAACAGGGCGGCATGAGCGGAAAAATAATTGGTCGTAATTTGAACTGTGACGCGTCAATTTTTGAAGTTCTGCCACTAAATCAACCGAGTTTTGATTAACATCGCTTGCGAATTTGAATACGACTTTGAACCCACTCATCATAACTACAGCCATGACAGCAAGAGCAGCTTTCAGGAAATAGTTGAGACCGTACCCACTCTCAAAAACACAGTATATTGCAGCAATAATTGAATAAATAAGGCCAATACTAATGCAACACACTTTGTTTCCAACAAAATGAACATATGTAAAAATTATTTGATGGACGCGATAAAAGTTTTGATATGTAAACAGCGTCACGTCTCCTTCTCCAGTAAGAATCGTCCTAAAATGTATAAACAAATGCGGATTATATTGTATGAATTTATCCAAATTTGTGAGTTGAAGTGCATGTTGCTATTTGCTGCTTTACCTTTTTGCTAATGCAAACCAATTGGACCCAAAACCCATGAGCAACATAACGATGAATACACCTGTGAACATGTTTGTTGTCCAAGAGGCAACCATTGGCATAAAAACAGAGCTGGCCGCAAATTCCATTACAGGATGTAGATCAAGAGCTATTTCAAACTCAGAAAGAAGTTTTAATCTGTACCCGAAAACTATGTGGACTGCAGGGAAGGAAAACATTGTAATTATTAGGGATGCACCGAATAGTGGTATTCGGCCAAAAACCGAATAGCCGAATAGGCCGAATAACGATATGGCCGAATACCGAATAGGCCGAATAGGCCGAATAACGGCCGAATATTCGTCCGACCGAACATTCGGTCCATGCCCTCTAATGTTATCCTGAAAAATACCGAATAGCCGAATAACAGAGTCAGCCGAATACCGAATAGGCCGAATACCGCTATTCGGCGGCCGATTATTCGGCCGGCCGAATATTCGGTGCATCCCTAGTAATTATCCAAATCCCGTGCTGGAATAGTGCACAAGTCAGTTCCATTCCATCTCTGTAAGATGGATCCAAAACTCCTGCCCCTGAGTGTAGTTTCTGCGAATAAATAGATTTACACTATAGCCTGCGTGCATTAAATATATTTTACTTAAATTTAAATACCATTTGCCGTGTTGGTTAAAAGCATTGCATTCAATATGTTCCGAATGTCAGCCGATTTGAAAAAAAAATAATTCCTAACGACGGTATCCAGAGTTGCTATGAATGCAACCAGTAGGCCCAGTATAAACTCCCATTGAGGTAGTGGTTTGAACATAATGGCAAAAGCATGGAAGGCAGTGAAATATGTATTTATACACACTATACATGTGCTTAATATTTTCCATGCAGGTAAACCCCGAAGTGTGTGTTGGTTCACATCAAAAAGATGTTTGTCCCTATTCCACAGCCAAGGCATCATTCTCGCCTTGTGTCCGATGCCCATCAAATTCCGCAATGTTTTAATAGATTTTTGTGACGCCATTTGGTTTTTATGTGTTACTTGTTAATTTTTAAGTTTGGCCTAGAATCGAGGAAATAAATACTTCTGTTCCGGCGGCAGTTGATGTACTAAATTCAAACTTAAAACGTTGTACATACTAGTACAAATATTCAAGGCCCGTTGGCAATGTCGACATAAAAGCGCTTCTGAAATTATGAAATAGAAACGTCGATTTAATAATTATTTATTACACTTTACCTTACCATTAAAGCATTCTTAATATTTATTATTTATATGCGGTTCTGAAGATAGTATCAGTTGGGGAGTTTTTCGACTACGGTGTCAGTATATGCTCTGAAGGGGAAGTTCACCAAAATTGGAGAAATATTCTATCTCACAAAAGTCGGAAAACCGCGGCTACAACCAAAATACATGTATAATGATAGTTCAGCTATAACCTACTGTTGTACAAACTACACCCTCCTCGGTTTCAGTCTTGTACCAAGTTCGATGGGTTGTGAAAGGTTTTACAAACTGACTAACTCTGATAGACTTTACGGAAATGATGAGCAAAACGACGAGATACGTTTTGAATTACGCTACTACTCAATTTATTCCAATTAACAACTACCAACAAGAGTTAAATCAAATACAAAATGGAAGTCCTCGTGAACAATAATGCCTCAGCAAAACACGTCTGCTTTCGGCGACCAGAAAGGAAGTCCTTGCTAACGTACGAAGAGCGCTACTTATCCACATAACACACGAGAAACACACCTTCTAAAGTAATACATTCTGAAACCGATAGGTGTCTTAAATACTTGTAACAAATATACACAAATCATTGTAAAGTGGTATTGTGTGTTTTACACAAGTCTTACCACTACACATACAACAGGGGGCGCGAGGACGCAGAGTACATACGACAAGTTTATCATTAAATACGTTACATTTTGTTAAATATCTAAAAGACGCGTGGAGGGATTTCTACGAAACTTGCTCACAAAGTCATCCGGTCGTCTTAATGTGCTAAACTAAAAAATAAAAAAGGCCACAATCATTCTACTAGCTAAACTTACTCAAGAAACGTGGAAGCACTTTCTATGGCCAAATTAATAATTGAAATGATATGTGAAGCAATTTTTTTAAGAGTCAATGTTGGTATGGATCGGGAAGAAGGTACACCCAAGTGTCCATTCGCCCCTCACTAGAGTATGGCTATTGGCCATTTCCACTATTCGTGCAAATTCTCATACACGATTTTCACGTCAACAGTCATACTCTAGTGGGTCGGGTGGACACTTGGGCGAACCTTCTTCCCAATCCAAACACAACACTGACTTAAAAAAATTGCTTCACATAACATTTCAATTATTAATTTGGCCGAAGAGAGTGTTTCAAAGTTTCTACGGACACTTTATCGCGGTAGTTTTCATTGCTGGCAGTTTATCGCCGCGGCGATTTATCGCGAGGCTTCTTTATTCTGGGGACGTTTTGTCACAGGGCAAATTTATGATGCGTAAACTTTATCGATATGTATATTCTTTATCGTCGTTTTAACGCCAAGTAATATAATGGTTTTGAAGTTTGTACAGAGAACCTGTTCGATGTTTATTTACAAACTATACAGTAAATGCGCAAAGTTGCTGTCTTCTCTGTACCGAGTAACATATCTTGCTCCAAATAGATAAAAGTTACATTATTCATACATAACAGCAAATGATGCATTTTTGCTCTTATATGTATTATGTTATGTATGCTTAAGGGAAGAATTACGAATACATTTCTAAACAGAAACAAACGGAGATATTGGGCAATAAAGTTTGGATTAATTGCTATAGTGTTCAGTCAGTCGTGGTCGTGGCATGCCTTAATTTTAATAGTTAATTGTTTGTATCTTCTGGTTGGCTTTTACTTCACCTTTTTCAAGAAATCTAATATTCATGACTTTGGTCCGGCTGAGCGCAGCGGTGCGTTGATTGATTGCCTTTCATTCTTCTGGTTTCATTTTATTCATTCGGACCAACCACGACTTTAGTACAAAAATGGATAAATCCAAATTGTTTCTCTTTAGCTTTTGCTTTCTGAAATGACCTAAGCTAAAACTCAGCTGTGTTATCATTTGGCACGAATTTAGTTAATTGGGCCAAATTCATTCAAATTGAAATTACTGAACATTTGATTGCTTGCATGAAGAGAGTTCAATTGCACATAAAATTAGGACGCGATACCTTAATTGAGAGGATGATATTTGGGTCACTCCATTAAATCACAAACCGAATAACCCCGACGTCAGAAAGAGTTCTTGAACCTCTTGTACAAAACATAAAATTTACCCAAGCATTAATTTACAACGCACGGAACAATAAAATGGCGTTGCTACAAGGTATTCTTGTTGGTTTTGGTTTCCTTATGATTGTCGCTTCTTCAGTCGACTGCACGGCGTTCAACGTTGTGTTGGCTGCAAGGTAGGTAATAATACTTGTTAACAGATAGTAATTCAAGAACATTAATATTTATATTTTGCCTTTGCACTTTCACAAGGAATTTGCCAAATATGGATGTATTCAACGGTGCCCCGGATCCTTATGTCAAACTCTTTTTAGCTGAAGGAAGTAGTGATCTCTACAAATTGGTGGGAACCACCGGGGTTGTCAAAAATCAAAACAACCCCAACTGGACGAATTCCTTTAATTTCAAATTCGTTCTGGGCGGGAATCAGGTTTAACAAATATTCATGTGCACATTTTAGGCGACTATAAAAAAACTATATCCTCGGGTTTCAGAGACTTCGATTTGAAGTGTGGGACCAAGATGTTGACAGTGATGATTCCATGGGAAGAGCGGATCTGTCATTTGCTAGAATTGCAAACACAAAAAACAGCACAATGGAAGTGACCATTATGAGCTGCACTAAACCAGTCTGTGGAAAACTCCTTGTTGAGCGCGTCATGATACCATGAAAAACAATATGTATTTGCAAATAATAATGCAGACATCATATTCGCATAACAGAAACTCCAGCTATTTTATTAAACGTTGGCACTTACACGATCCTTGCATGGCAACGGCGGCTGCGCTCTGTGCAATACTCTCAAATATCACATTCACAAAAGAAACGTCTTTAAAACAATATACACTTTACACAGGGGTCTCCTTGCATCATCAGCTATTACAGTATTACAAAATCTACAAAACAACGCAACGTTTGCATGCAAATGTAAATAACTTATATAGTAATAATCATATGGGCCTAAATACGGAAATCGCGTGGCGTAAATATATGTATGTGGTATTAAGATGAGATCTACATTGTGGGGAAAAGGGAGTGGGCCTTCGGATTTAAACATCCGCTTGTTCGTTCACTTTGGGTTTAAACTGGTATTTCTGCAAAATTAAGTCTTCTCGGAATTGAGGAGGGGTGGTTTTGTTGTTGGTAGTGCTGTTGGTAGTGGTGGTAAGTTTTGTTGCTTTTTTTCATGGACCCATTGTTGCTTGTCCTTGGGAGTTGGAGATCAGAGTAATTAATATCCTGCTTGTAATCAATGGGGTAGTCACGGGCTCGGAAATTTTCATTCCGCTGTTGCTGAAAAAAAATTTGATGCAATTAAACCTATGAATCCCGATTCTCTAACATAGTGACTATGTACACCCAAAACTAAAGCATTTCAAAGTTAAAAGCAAAAGAGACGTCAGAAAATAAAAGTAATAAGGTAGATCGCTCATAATTAGAAGAACCTCACCCGTTAACCATACATGTAACTAAGGAAGAGTTTTAGAAAAGGACGCATAGAAGAATTTTGAAATTTCAGACAGTGATAGGCGGGTTACGGCTTCGAGTTAGAGTTGCTGAAGGTGGAGGAAGTGGTGGAGACACCTTGAGATTATCAAAAGTATTTTTGATACGAAAATCAGATTACTTTTACACTGCCTACCTTCAATATGTGAAAATCCGATGGGTTATCTGGTGGGCGGGAGCGCTTGAACTGATGGTGACTGAAGTGCAGTTCAGTTTGTGGTATTGTTGCAAAATCAATGTTCCCATTTGTATGAATATTGCCCAGTGTGTCGAGGTCGCTCTTCTCACTGGAATTAAAAGTAAAACTATGATTAAACATTACCACTTTAATTATTTAAAACCATTCAATTACTAACCTTTCCAAATCTGTTGGTTTGAAATCCCCGCGCTCTGCATTGGTAAGAAAACAAATTAATAGTTAAAGCTAACTTAGACATGACCGTATTCAAATTTACTTATATAAAACGTAACATAAACTTACGTGCAAAACACATTTTCTCGGACTTGAAGGCATAGAGTATAACGAGGACAACGATGACGAGTAAAACGAGGCAAACGACTATGGTCCCGACCACCGTTGCCATTTGACACCGGATCTGTAAACACATAGTCAAATCCTACACAAATAAACAATGTGATTGTAAGGGACTGTGTGCAGTGCAAGGTAATTGGTGAGGAATTGTACAAAATCAACTAACCTCTCACTTGCAAATTCACCGAGTACTTGTCCACCCCATGGTCATTCTCTATGTTTAAGTAGTAGTGGCGGGAGTCGGAGTTGTCCGCTTGAGCAATGTGCAGTTTGGCTTCGTAGCAGTCCTTCCTCGCAATCTAGAATCCAATTAGTGAATTTTACATTATATTTCATTTTGTGCATGTAAAAAACTACGTATATATACCTTAACAATAGCGTCGGCCCTAAATCTGGTCATCTGAGAACCAGTCTCCAATTTAATTGATCCCCACTCCCAAACTGCCTTCGTGTGGGCAGGATTGGAGCAAAATATCATGCTAATCATGGCATTGCTGTTTTTCTCTACTTCAACCTCCCGCTCAATAAAATGCCGTTGGATTTGTGGTGCTCCTACAAAATTTCCATATTATTAATCATTTTTACCGAAAACCAAACTTAGGAAGCTTAAATATGAATAAAGTGAAATTACCGAGGACATTGACCTGCACAGGGTCACTCACGACATTCCGCTCAACTCCAGCTATGAAATTGGTCGCCTTACAAACATACAATCCTTGATAGTCATACGTAATATTATTTATGACCAGGGTCTGCTCCACGCCGCGAACGTACACGTTTTCCTCCGCTTCATTCGTCACTTTTTGAAGCCATTGGTAAGTGGGGGCTGGATTCCCCTCCGCTTGGCACTGGAGAATCGTTCGATTGTACAGCGTTGATTGGGATTTACCTTCTGGTGTGATCTTCATTATTTTAGGAGGATCTGCATCAAAAAGTTGAAGATTTTACACTAAACATTATTTTACAATCAAAATATATACATACATTTGACGTCAACGTCAACATTTGGCGTAATGGCCGTCCCAAGGAAATTTTTCGCTTCGCAGTAATAGCTCCCAGTGTGCTTCCTTTGCAAGGGCTTGAGTTCAAGAATTTCCTATTGCAATTTAAGATGAATGAGTTAATTCCATCACTATTAATTGATTAAATCAATCTTTATATTACCTTTAGACTGTAGATTTGCAAGCTTCCAGTTTTCCTCCAAATAATGGATGCCGGTGGATTGGAGTCGACGAGGCAGTTGACAGCCACATGATTTTTATGTTCTTCCAAATTGAGTTCTGGGATCCCTTGGAGTTTTACTACTGGTCCGTCTGAAAAATAAAGTCGAATCAAAATGTAAGTACGGATGAAGTGAACGTGGAGGATTTTGAAAGGCATTTGAGCCCTGGCGGCGGCGGTGGCACTTACATTGAATATCAAGTACGACTTGGGTTTCCCGGGATTTGGATGGATATGCTTCATGGATTGCTACACAGCGGAGGGATTTCCCATTGTGGGTTTTGAGAAATGCGTATTCCAAAATGGATGTGGACACCCATTTCTTGGGATTGTCTTCTTCTTTTCGATTGGTTTTGATTGATTCCGACGACTTCCTCATCTCCTGGTAGTTTGTAAGAGAGTATATAATTAGAAATCGTAATACTTTTATGCCCAGACACTTGTGTATTGTACAAAACTTACCCACAAACCACTTGAGCAATGGTGGAGGATTTCCGTAGCGGCTAATGCATTTTACAGTGGATTTCTTTTTGGATTGACTTGTGATATTTTTTCCCATGGGGACAGCTGTTCGCGTTGAATTCGATTTGCGGTGCATTTGGTGGCACTGGAATTCACACAAAAGTTTACTATTAAATATAATCCATTTAGCTTCATTCATTTGCAAACAAATACAAAGGAGTACCAAAAACCATGAATATGTGAAATTCAAATTGAAACTATAACTAATCCATAATACTATAAATATCAAATTTTCTGCAACATACATCACCATATTTTTAAATTTCCTTCCCGAATTTCAAAATCTGTACTCGTACGTACAGGTTTGAATAATTGAAACCCCTGATCGCATAAAATCCCCCCTTTTCAATTCCTCATCTCCATTTGGTGTACCCCTCCGGTAAAGTAAATCTTCCATTTTACGGCCATCGCCGACTCCGACGCTAAAAGTGCTCATAAAATGTTTTGGAAAAGTAATTTCTGGGGAGAGGTTTGAGGTCTTAAGTGGACGTGGAACAAAAGTTGGGTTTATTGCACAAAAGCCGGGGCGGGTTTCGTTTTCTCCGAAGAATTTCTTCCATAAGACAGTAGCGTATGTAATGTAAGGGCGGACGTATAATGCAATTTTAATCAGACAGCGGTGAAAGAAAGTGCGGGTATCAGCACGGCCACGGCTCGGATCAGATTTCTAGTCTGGGTATTCCGTTGCATTGGAATGCATTGTATTTTGGTGCGTGTGGAAACTTCAAACCCGGGAGCGGGACGTGTGTTGCATTTATTCGGGGATAAAACACTACAGGGAAATAACACACTTGGGAAAGTGAGCAAAAGAAACATTCGGGCACTTTGTAGGATCTTACTTTGTTGTTTCACCAGTGCAGGCGGTGCGGTGCTAAAGCTTAACACAACACATCACTGAAGTTGCCAAGAAAACATTTACAAGAAAAGGAATTCTTTTTAAGTAATAAGTTACAAGAAAAAGTGGGTAAGATCTTCAGAATTCCTACCTACTACATATCCGCTTCAAATTTCGTCGTGGGTAAAATACGAACCAACACCAACGTAAACTTTAACTTCGGCAAGTTTTTTTAATTAGTTATATTTAGAATTTGAAAGAAATGCTTATGTTATCCTTACCCCTCACAACTAATTTGACGGGATTCGACGTAAGGGCATCCTGGGTCGTAAAATCCGAGGCCGTGACCTGACACTCCCATTCCCCGTCATCATATTCCAGGGCTGCATTCAGGATCCTTATGGAACAATCCCCGGTGTCCGGATTTCCACTCCATTCGTATTTCCCGAGGTAAATCCCAACCGGCTGTGTAATAAAACATCAAAATTAATTTTAAAACACTGAAAAGTTGTCATTCACATTCGCATGCAATTTTTTCTTACCTTGTTATCCTTTTGCCAAGAGCACTGGCCTTTCTTGTTAAATATCTTGCAAATGAGTCGGGACTCTTGACCGGGATTTACTTCAAAATATTCCGGTTGTTTTTCAAATTGTTGAGCGGCAAAGGACCCTGCAATGAATCAAAGAGAAGGAAAAAGGGTTTAAGATTGATTTCCAACAATTGCCGGTCAGTCGACTATGAATTTCGACATTTGAAAAATCCCACATTCACATCTGCCTGTGTCATCGCAACGCACCTACTAGCATTAGCATTTAGCATTGCACACAATAATGCAATATCCTCTCATCCTCAAAATCCAGGTGCTGGATTTCATGCACGGATGAATGAGTTTCAAAACACTGCCCATTCCTTGGGTCACTTTGGATGGCTAATGAGGCGTGGAAACCAGGAAACCTCAAAAACCCGAATACAAATAGACGGGTATTCATTACATGTGTATGAGAGGGCGGATTACACCCTTTCCCATGCAATGGAAAACAAGGGGGTCAAACTTGTGGAAATTAATTTGAAATTTGGAGGGACGTGGACGTGGACACAAGAAGATATGAGACGACACAAGGCACAAGGACAAGGGTAACCCGTTTTAAAGATTAAGGTGCTCGATTGGGCATTTGCACAAAGTATACCATTTACCACACGATTCTTTCAGAAAGCCGACTAAATTTAACTTGTAATTTGTATTTTTAGCGCAACGTGCGTGCGCGTGACGTGAGAAAAAATAAACTTGAAATTAATTAAATAGGATTTCCCCGTCAAAAGTACGTATGCCAAGGGGCAGCAGATTTGGCTGAAATACTGCAAAATCAGAGCAAAAACACTACAAATGTCGTCCCCAATCCCGTAAAATGTTATTAACCGACAAAATTTATGGAAGTTTGCGCCCTCGTCCTATGTCGTACGTAATGCAACGTACTCCCGTTAAATTGAATTACATTCTGAAGAAGTAGTGGGCGTGTGGAGTCCGTAATGAATCAAGTGGATGAAATCTCAAAAGAAAAAAGTAAAACAAGTTGTTAAGGCCCAAGTGCCTTGGCTACGACGAAAGGACAATCAAAATAATTCTTTTTGACCCCAGAAAACTGACCCGCCCTGCAATAAAAATGAAATTGGACAGTCACCAGCGCAGCGCAAGGCCAGCAAAAAGAAAACCAACTACGTACTTGTAGTATACTAGTAGCGTGGGTTTTTTACGGCGGATCTGAAGATGACAAAGTATTTAAACAACCACACCGCACCGTTTTTACACCAAAAACTGTTTGTGGCTTCGCAGATTGGGATGTGTGTCAGTATTAAGTACTACGGGGGAATGTAGTTCACACCTTCTACTCGGTAATAAAGGAAAATGATGTGGGAACTTATTACGGAGGACGGAGCAGCGGTGCTTTTCGCAAAATGATAAATGGTTAATGGCAGGGCTACACTGCACTGTGGCGGCAATGTGGTTTGATTGCTGTTTTTGTTTTGTACGGACGTAGGGTAGAAGTAGTACGTATTTTTGCGTTTGGAGATTGGGAATTTGGAGGTTTTAATTGTTTTGGATGAACATGAACACCACTGGGCAAATTTTGAACTTAGGATTTGGACATAATTTTCTTATTTGCAACTTAACATGACTGGCATGGCTTCATTTCTGTCAAAGTTTGAGTATTAAAAAAAAATAAATATTAAATTAAAAGCATTTTTTGTATACGTTAATTCTGGTTTTTATAGGTTTTAGTCAAGAATTAGTGGAAAGAAAGCTTCCGAGATTTTAAAGTACTTATATTTTGCGTGCCTATCTTTGATGAGAATGGCGTGAAAGTTAATGATTAATGAGCAATTTTGATCTCTAAAATTGTAAATTAACAAAAGTGTGACAACTTTGTTATAAAATATAACCTAAATTGCGTACATTTCAACTAGACAGAAATGCTTGCGTATGGCCATGGCCACTGTAAGAAAGATGTACGTACTACCCAAAGAAAGATATCACAAGAACGCCGGTGAAAGTTTCTCAATGTCTCACAGATAGGCCGCCTCCACGGCTGACTTGGTACGAACATATTGCACGAATTGCAGGAAGAGCCATGCAAAATCTTGCTTCCCGTAAGGAACTAAGCAAGAAAATGTAACATATTGCCCCCTTCGCTTCCCATCAAGTTAGTCCGTACAATACGTACGTTTATAGGATTGTTTATTGAATTTTATGCTTGAAGACTCCTTCAGTTTCCAACAAATATCTCTTCAAGAAAATACATACATATATCTGCTCGACTCTAACAAGACAAAAGGAAGACGGCCGGCCGGGATTTTCTTGTCAAACTAGGAGGACTTCACGAAATTGTAAATTCCACGTTCGCTTAACTGGAAATAGCAAATATGGACTTTCTATTTGCAAATTAACTTTAACAATATGTAATTTCTATTTCGCTTCGTATTGTTGGGTACAATTCCTCCCCCCCTGCAAAATTGGATACCTTCCCAATTCAATAGGATCCCAAACCAGTGCCGTCGCCGTGCCATACATGAAATTTCCCACGAAAGCACACCTTCCATAATCGAATCCTTTCAGGACGTAAAAATCCAGCTTTAAGTGGACAGACTCCATTTCCTCATGATTTTGGTCCCTTGGAAATGGGATTGACTCAAACTTCCGTTTTAATTCCCCCGTGAGAAGACAGCTCTCACTTAAAGTGACAGACTCGTCTTTTTACCCATTTCCCCTCAAAGGACACCTTGAGAAGTACACGGCGACGGCACACGTGGGTTTCTCCATAAATAGGAGATCCACCGTATTTTGTGCTCAAAAGGATGTGTCTCACTTTGTTCCCTTTTCCCTCATTTATTTTCTTCCTCTTGAGTCCCCTCTGTCATTGTTAGTTGTCTTTGGGATTGGACAAGGGGGCATTGACCCCTTCCCAATAAATAATTAATGGAACCGTGCGTCTCGTACGTACACACGCGCGCGTATGTCGCACGTGTTGTTGAAAAGAATTTCAAATCCTCGCGCTTAAATTACCATAATGGCTTAGCTATCGGCCGTTGTAAAGGGGTTTTGAATCTTTTGAGTTTTGTGCATAAGACACGAGACGAAGAAAGACTGACGAATTTCATCTTAAGATTCACGATCTGATTCACAATTCATAAGACAATTTTAAGAAAAGATCAACCCCATTGCATTGCATTGACAATTCAATGAGAATAAAAGACATGGGTGTGAAAGAAATGGTCCCTTAAACTTCATCACTTGATTGAAAATAATAGTTGTCAAAAAGTTTTTCGTAGTCGCTAGTCGTGGCCATGGGTGTGGCTGTCAGTCATTCGGACAAAAGCGCAAGCGCGTCAACTTCATGCTAAAAGAGATGACTCAAATCCACAAAGGAAGATCCCATTCCATCCAAATAATAAAAATAATAAAATACAAATTTTTGTGAATGATAAGGAGGAAAATGTCGTGGTCGCGTCATACGTACGTACGACGAAGAACACCTGAATGCTTGCATTGCGATTGTATTGCAGCGGACGTAACGTACATTGATGAGGAGAGGACAAATGAATTTCTAATTCATGTACATAGAACATACGTACTTCTTGCATGCAATTGGGCATGTAAATGAATCACTCCCACTTTTCTTTGACGCGACGTCGTGAAGATTCCAGTCGCGTTGTTTTTGTCCCTTTGTTCCCTCAAGGAAAGGAGTCGTCACATCACGTTCAAAATCAAAAGGG
The DNA here is from genome assembly GCA_036851895.1 of Orthonychiurus folsomi. Lineage (NCBI taxonomy): Eukaryota > Metazoa > Arthropoda > Collembola > Poduromorpha > Onychiuridae > Orthonychiurus > Orthonychiurus folsomi. The sequence goes on along the minus strand of JAAXYW010000852.1, from coordinate 12,466 downwards.
ACAGTTTGATAACTTAAGGATTGTGGAGTTAATAAGAAGTGGAATCTTTCTACAAAAGAAATTCCTGGATGTCGTAAACAAGGCTTTTACATGACATTTTATTGTGTTATGTAATTCTAAACCGGGGTTCAATTCCTTTCCCATGCAAAATACTATACATACGTAAAATGAAAATTAATGTGCAGTGGTGCATCACGGCAAGATGTTCCCTTGTCAAGATCAAGAATTCCAGAATCTGGATACCCCGTACACCACCGCTATTAAAAATTTATATACACTCTGACATTGCCGCATTGCATTGCATTGCAAGTCGGGCTGAAGCTGAAACAGGAATTTCCCGTCCATAGCTGAAATATCCAGCCAAGTTCCATTCTGCGAAGGGTTTTATGCACATTTAATTCCAATCCGACGACAATTCAGGTTTCCCCCGGTACTTTAATGAAATAGTTTCGCAAGGAAATTCCCCCTCGCCGTCGCGGCCAAACTCAAATCTCAGTAGATTTGCGGGCAGAATTACACCCGGGAATTGGGCCCTGAATTCTTGATGGTGGATGCTGCTGCCGTGCTGGCAAAATTACGCGCGCGTTTTACACATGGCTAATTCGTAATTTAAAGGCGGCGGAGGTTGTTTGCCTTTTAAATAGTTAAACCCCCCTCATTTTAAATTCCATTAAGATGGACGTGCGCCTCTCGGCTTTTGACGCTTTTGCATGCAAAACAACGTAAAATTCAAAAGCGCCATTTTCAAATTTGAACAAACAAGGATTGTATCATTTAAAAAAGTCCTATTTCCTCATGTAGCGTAAGATAGCATGAGGAAAACAGTAGCAGGAATCTTACATGGATAATAACCAGGGAGTACATAACATTATCACGCGTTTCGTTAAGTAAATAATGTAAATGGCCTAATGTGCAGTGCAGGGAGCACAAAAACTTGTCCCCTATCGACACACTCAATCATCCATTAGCAAACAATGTTATTTCATCTTGCTATGAAAATCCGATAAAAAACTCGCCAGATAATATAAGTAACCAGTTGGGCGTTTAATTAGATTGGATTCCTATGGTGGCTCCCCATTCGTCATTTGCATAATAATGAGCAAGGCGAGGTTTTTGGGTGCTGCTGCATGGGTACATGCGTACTACAATACAATGGCAATGGCGACTTTTGTATGGCATGGCGTGTGAAAAGATTCGTCGCTTCAATCAACAGGTATAACATATACATATAAGTATTTATATTTATATAGATTCCATCGGAAATGTATGTATGTATATGAAACTGAGATTAGATCTTTGTTTTTATGTGCATAGTCAGCTTCAGCATACAAGTGTGCATGCCCAAAGTAACGCACTGTGTACATGTGTATTAATTACTGATTTGTGTGAACAGATTAAGCGGATAACCCATGTGGATAATTTAGTATAGATAACAGAAATTGAATTTTAATTGAAAATTTGACTGGTGGTAGTAAGTAATACAATAACATTTGACGCGCATGCGCATATCGGACATGTATGAACAGAAATTGATTGCAAAAATTTGAACACCTGTCCACACCGAGAATCAGAGTAATTCATTTGAGTGTGTGAATTGTGAATTTTCACATCTGAATTGCATATGTATTATTTGAGTTACTTGATTGGTAATTTTTGAAAACTGGCGCCAAAAGTAATTACTTCAAAATAAAATAATCTTTAATAAATTTTGTGCCTTGCTGTTTAGTGGAAATGCGTGGACATGTTAATGTAAACACACTCACTCAATGACACCATGCCATCGCCATGCTTCCGGTTTAATTTCCGGTTTGATAATTTCCGGAATCCCCATTCATCATTGTGATGAGTTCTTTTTAGCTTGGGATTAGTTTACTTTGTACCCTGCGATTAATTCACCCCACTACATTCATAGATACACCCAACCGAGCATAGCTTTTATCTTTGGAATTGCGTTTTCATAATCTACACGACTCTACGGCGTAGGCGCATTGTTGCACGCACAATACAAAAAACATATGCTTGTTAGATCAACTTTAACGTTACCTAAATTCAATCAACAAAGAAGATGTACAATCTATATTACACATGTGCAATACTTTTTAAAAGCATATGCATGCAGAAATGATTAATCTTTTAGCACATATGGACCAGGTTATATGCTGCATGCACATATACTGACTGAGTGACATGTTAATTTCAATTGAATGGATGTATTGTTATTGTCAATATTAATTGGAGCAGAATAAATCCCGGCGCGAGAAAGTATGAATGTACAGCCAGCAAAACTTATCTTTGCGCATGCGTAATGGACTATGTGCAAAATAAAACACTTATAAAGTAGCGCAAGAGGTGAGGGAAGACACGAATACTAAAATTAGAGGCAAATTCATATTGGCGACACTACACAGTACACGTACAGTGCACACGCAAATATCAAGTACACGTAACATAACGGTACAAGTGCAAATTGTGCAAATTGACAAATTCTGCAGTTTCCACTTTTGACAGCCTACCTTGACCGTTATTTTTCACGGACACCGCAGCACAAATTTTGTGTCGTTAATCATACAAAATTCCACACCCGCGAATGTAATTCTGAACCAGGTCATTGTGACAGGGCACAATTGACCCAAAACTGTGCCGTGTGCCGGTGCGGTACGGTGCCTTATGATAGATGAACATGTTTTTTTGTCAAAAATAATTAAATTATGCCAAAAAAACAGGGTAAAAAATGTGAAAATGTGAAAATGTGCGCCAAGCACGGAAAAAATATGTTTTTACTAAAAATTGATTTTAATTTTTAATCCGATTAAGTGCTCCCTGCCGGTGAAAGTTGTAGTTGTAATTGACATAAATCCCTGCTGTGTAATTTACAATAACCGAATTTCCCGCCATCCCACCTCACATCATTTGGCAGCGCAGGGAAATGTGCATGCACCGTGCCTGGCACACACAAATCAAAATGAAAAACTGCCCGCTTCAGCACGTCACGTCATTAATGCGAAAATGGGATGAAAATAAACGTGGAATTTAGCACAGGTGCCAATCCAAGACACGCAGGAGTTGATTTGTACAGGAAAGTCCATTTGGTCGGTCTATGTTTCACAGATTACCAAAATTGTAGTCCGTGTTTATTTTAATCAGCAATCAATAAAATGATTGACCATTCCATTCCATATTTGCATTAGCACGTGCGGTGCGTGGCCCGTATAAATCCCCGCGTGTTTTGAAGCAATATTCAAAATGCAAATGCTAATCCACCAATAATAAATTCTGTTAATTAGGGGCAAGCCTTTAGGATTCATTTACATATATTCTTACTGCTAGTGCCACTCAAAATGCATGCATGGGAATTCCCGGGCTCCATTTCCGGACCGGAAAACTCGTCCCGTCCCGTGGTCAGCGGTGAGTGAAATTGCAATCAAAATCCGTGCCACGGTCCACAGTGCATGCTAGCACTACTGGACTGCATATTTTAAATATAGCGACCCGAGTTACGCAACGTTGAGTGCACCTAATTACTTGGGCAGGCGAAACAACAATGCAATACATTGCATTGCAATAGCTCTGGTCCAATGAATGCATTATACGGGATGGGATTACGTTAGGTATACATGCATGAAGTAAATTACAGAACATGAAGGCGGGAATTTTGATTTTGAATTTAATTGTATTTCATATATTTCACCCCTTAAAACTTCTCAGAATTTACAATCCAAATTTTAGAAAAAAATATTAGGGAAACCCTAATGGGTTCAAATTCTTGACACTGAAATCTATTGTCCTGGACATTATACTAGCGATTATATTCTAATTAGGTTATCTAGGTTAGTATTAGACCAACACGCCACCACGCCAGCCGACCTCAATAAAATCCAAATTTGGGCATGGAGTATATAAGCCCTGAAACAACAGCGTTGTAAATACAATCCAATTTCCATTCATTTGAAGCAACACAGTTCAACGGATCATATTCAAAATGTTGTCCCAGACCTTTGCTGCCCTTCTCGTCGTCGCCATTTGCATGGTCAACGGAGGTAATGCATTTCATAATTTACTAATACTCAAGTCGGGGTCAATGACCTCTGATTCCTTAACTGGAAGCCAATTGCTTCTAATTCTGTCACTAGAGGTCAATGACCTCTGGTTCCGTGAATGGAAGTCCATTGCTTCTGATTCAGTCACTAGAGGCCAATGACCTCTAATTCAGTGGCTGAAGGTCATTATTTTCTGATTTAACCTCTAAAGGTCAATCACACTTGATCAAGTCCCTGGAGGTCATTGAACTCTGATTCAAACCCTGGTCGAGATCAATGGCCTCGACCCGACTGTTGTTGGCCTTTGTTGTAATAGCATTCGGATTACAGGATTCGCCGGTGTCATCGAAATCAGTGAGGAAAGGCCGCTCGGCAAAAAAGCCACCCTTCTGGCCGCGGAAGGGATCGAATTCTTGACCAAATTGTCTTTGGTCCAGAACAAAGCCAAATCCGACCGAATCATTGCCACCATTAATGAGGGCGTCCTGAAAAACTTGGAAGGTGGAGTCGTTGCACCCGTCGTCCCGGTCTCCCGTGTCAAGCGCCACTACAACCCAATCTACAATTCAGGTGCTTACCCCTACGACTACAACACTCCGGTGGTGGTCAAGGAGGTCATTATTAAAAGGATCTAAATCCACATTATCACAAAAAACTAAAAAAAAACCCGATTCACATTCGAAGGAATTGAAATTATAAATTCTTGAAAACGAATAATTACTGTAGCATTTAAATAAAAATTGATTTTTAAAAATTCAAAAATTCCCGCGAGGCGTGGCGGCGGCGGCTTCTGAGTCTGGGCGTATACATGTTACATATGTCGTCGCATTCTTTGAGCATGCGTACAACTTACTCTAAATCTTCATCTTCGGCAAAAGCAAAGGTAATTAGTGCAAATGGAACAGATGCCGTGCCATCCTACATACGTATATATAATATATTTTCTTTTGGAAACAAGGGGCAATAAATCCTTCAGATTGTCTTCCATGAATCCTTGCAATTAACTGGCGGAAAAATCAAGCCCTTGTTTTACAATCTTCGGCTAATTTGCATACGCAATGTATTTTACATACATGCCCCGAAATGTACAAAACGAGAACTTCACACCTGATGATGCCGTCGTCGTCGTAAGGGATGGGATGACAGATCAGGAAAACCCTCCTGCGCATGATTTATAGTGTAATACAGTCATTAATGAGTTTTTGTCATAAAAAAGGAGCGTGAAATCCTATACGAATCAGTGCAGCGTTGGGCATATGCATATGCCCAGGAAATGTGGTCGGGCTCAGGTAAATCGGGTCCGGATTCAAAATTAAGACATTGGAACAGGTAACAACAGATTTGGACATGTTGAAAGTACAAAATACCAGTAGCCAGTGTTGTGATGGGGAGCGATGAATGGGAATGATCAGAAAAAAACATGTATACGTAATACGTACACGTCACGTATACCATCTGTTAATCTCCTTCCAGTTTGCGTACATGCGTGGGCTATGTTCGTACGCATTGTGTGCGTGCTGGACATACCGTGCGTATCCTTAAGGTTGAGGGAAATGCTGCTGTACAATGTAATGTGCGTACTACCTTCATTTTTTACTTCACGCATGCGCAGTGCTCTATTTTGGTTACGGTGTCAACTCAAACCGTTTTTAGTCTGGAACTTCATTTCCGGCTGTCATTTTTGTGAATGGAGCTTGAGATGTACGCATTATAGCCCGGTAGTAAAAACGTTCAACCCTGTGGGTCACGGGTTCGATTCCACGCGAATGCAAAACTTTTTCAGGGAATTTCATTAATAAAAATGGCATACATATTACTTTTATATGCATTAGCTTCCGAAAATAATGTAAATGATACGGTTTTTGATATTATGCTCCGCGCATGCGTAATGCGCACTACCGTTACCACTTGGCCTGGCGCGGGCGCTATGGTCCAAAGGATTCGGTCGGATACGATTCGGGTGGTCCTTCGTTGCTTTGGCCTTGGCCATACAAGAATTACGAGTAATTAGCGGTTATGTTTACTGTATTTTACATACAATGTTACGTGGTACGTGCACAGGAAATGCATTGGAGTCGGACAGAGTATAATATTTAATTAAGTTATTAATTCTTCCTCCTCCATGCTCACCTATAATAAACATGTCCAGGCTAAAAATTATCTATAAATAACATCTGTTCCCCTGCTGCTGCTGGACTGCACTTGTTACATACTCGTTTTTTTAACGGATTCGGATTTAAGGGACGGACGGACGTTTTAGTACAGGTACTCGTAGCGTAGCAGGAATAACAAAAAAGTAGGCGTGCGTGTAATAATATTCATTGGGCGTTCATTTTTTTCTGGCCAAGGCCTTAATTCTCCCGACGTGGGAAGTTTTGGACGTCTTCTTTGGTGGGCAAGGGCCGGGACGCGACGGACGGAGTCGTCCCAACGTGGGGGTTCCCAAAAGAAGCGGCAGTGAAGACGTTCTCCGTGGAGGAACAACGGAGAAAACAATCTTGAAAAGTCACTTTCATCCTCGACTGGGCTGGATGCTCCCCCTGAATTGCTTAAAGGCATCATTTCATGTACAGCGTGTTGTACTGTATGTCGTAGCCGTTTAGACCGGTTTTGAATAGGTTTAAAAATATTCCCGCCGTGACTTCAAATGAGAACGGGTGAGAGATAGCCGGTGATTTTAAAATAAGTACGACATATGCATGCATAACGTATTATGTTGTTGTTGACATTGAGGGTCGATTTTGGAAAGTGACAATTGACAAACGGTTTGCATAATATTTGCAGAATTGTAACCAGACCGGCCAAAATTTGGCAAAAAATAAAAAATGTTGCCCAAAATCACGCCTATAGGCATTTGGGTATACAAAAGTTTGGAGTTTTAGGCGGAAAACGTCAACAAAATTGCAATATACAATCAAAATTTGCTGATTCTGTGCGAAAATATGGCGGGAAATAGGTTTTTCTTATATAAAAATACAACATCTGAGTTTGAGTTTTATTTAAAATTATTGTTCTGAACACCTCGACATAGTCGATGGTGCTAGAAAGGCTTTAATTGAAACATTCACATTTCAAATAGCTGAGCCGCGCCTCGCCCATGCAAGAAAGCATTAAATTACATCAATAAGTCTAATCAACGTCATTCCAAGGGCCCATGTATCCACAATTTCAATCCCTCCGTTCGTCCCTTCTCCGTTTTCCAGGCTCGGCTGTAAACAACTTGTGAAATGGGTCACGAGTCACACTACACACTCATCCATCCCCAAACCCAACCACCCAGGTTTTCGATTAACAATTTTTTATACGGACTCTGGACTCCGCTGGTGCACTGCCTGCAAAGTGTGCTTGTCATTATTACCTGCTTTTCTACGACCACGCCACGCCACGACTACAATACGATCGAGTGGCTCTGGTCTGGGANGACCACGCCACGCCACGACTACAATACGATCGAGTGGCTCTGGTCTGGGAGATTCTCAAGTTCTCAACAACTTTTTCAAGGATGAAGATTGAAAGTAAATAAACGTAAACAACTTCCTACCCCATGTGATGGCCCAATCTTCAAAATTGAAGATGATGACACATTACAAAAGTTTTTGATATTTCAATCAAAAATGACAACTCTTGAAGTTAAAAATATGCTAAAATCCATGGTATGTATGTATTTTGCATGGGAAAGGGATTGAGCGGCCCTTAAAATTATGTTATGTACTATTCAAATGTCAATGGACCTTGTAAAACATTATGCGAATTACTATTCGCAAATAAAATGTGAAATTCCTCAAGGTAGCCCATACATACATTACATAGGTTTTTTAGCGTTAAGCTTTAAACTTTGACATACGCCGTGTACGGTACGGTACCGTTTGCTGATGTAATCACCCTGTCATGTCAGGAATTCCACAGCGCTACGAAATAGCTTCGTTAATTTTGCAAAGGAAAAAAAGGCACACAATGGCCGTCGACAATGGTCATAAAAATAGAAATACTAAAACTACCCGGGCCATCGTTAATATTTCCAATCGCATCCCACTCCGTTTATTATCTACAGTCAAAAGGTGTCAAGTTGTTAAAATCCTTTCGTTCAAAATAACAGACAAAGGGGAGGACGCGATGCGCAGACGCGCGAGATGCGCAGAGGACCGAAAAAAAAAGTGTGGACGACAATGACAAGGGATTAACTTTTAACGTAACGTCTTCATCAGCCGATGGAGAAGGTCCTTGTCTGTTGCTGATGAGATGACAGGAAAGGAATGTCGCCTGGCCCGTCCTCCTCGTAACAAGGCGATGGGTTTTGAACTTGATATCTTCATTAGATCCATGCCATGCCTCACTCAATGGAAAAGAAAAAGGTCTGCCGGATGGACTTGAACGTATTTATTTCTATTCCTTGGCTTTGACAGACCGGACCCTAAGATATGTGAGTGGAGGTGAGAGAAACAGAATAGGGCCAATCAATGGCGGATAATGGGATTGGTGTTTCTATTTGTACCAGCGCATGCGCACCATTGAGTATGTAGGTGTACGGATTATGGTGTACTGCACGTGATGGTGTTGTCACAAGTATGATACATGTAATGGCGTTGTGATTTCATGAAAATACTCACCCTTAAAAAGCGTTAGACGAGGTAGTAGCCGTTCTAGTAAGGCGTTATCGAAAACGAAGAAAATTAGCGCTAAAAATGAAATTGTCGCAATTAGTAAATATATATAGTAATTTTTGATAAGTCCATTTGCAATAATTCATCATGTATTTGCAGAAAACTTGCAAACGTACACCTCATTCTAAAATATCTTAGCTCAGCTGATTGGAATGTGATCTGAAACCGCGGGAATTCGGAAATCAAAGCGAAAGGGCATTCCCTGAATATTTCGAGTCGTGTCCCACAGCACAGGAGACATTTGATCCGTGGGATTTGAATTAATTCAAATCCAAACCACTGCACCGCCCGCTTTAATATTCCTCACCATCCCCAAATTACAAAGCAGGGATCAGACAACCCATCATCAAACCCCCGGCGGATTTTCCAAAACTAAAGATGAGATAATGAGATGAGAACAAGATTAAGGAGATGTGGAGGCGACATGACACATGAGTAATGTTCCGTCCAAGTTTCTTCCCCATGCGGACAGATACAGTTCCCTAAAAAGGAAATGTGGACAAAAATAGATCCCCACCTTGACCGCAGCGCTGCTTCGAGTGGACGCGCGGGGATCTTCATCAAAATGACGCGGCAAATTCAACATGATAAAAAAATCATTCCATTGTGACAGTCACCGCAGTACATAAGGTACGTACGTCTCTTTATTAACTCCTTCAACGCATTGTAAAACTTACAAGCTGATGGAGTTGGGAAACAAACTGCAATGCAGTGGGGACTTTGACAGAACAATGCTTGAGGAGTGGACTAAACTCTGCGAACTCATCCTCCTGTCTTCAATTTCGTTTCCAGCGGGAAATTTGAAATTATAATTTTATGATTTTGTCATCCTCGTGTCGCCGTCGCGTCATTGGAATTGAAAACCTACGAGCGCTGCTTAACATAATAGACCCAAAATAAAGATGTTTCCATTTCCTTACCTAATTATACATAATTCATAAGCTTGTATGTATAGAAGTAAAAATTGAATTGGAGGTATTCTGGATTTTCATTTCGGATTTCATATGCAACAAGAAAAATTCATACATTAATGTGTATAGAAGTAAAAATTGAATGCGACATGCTACTCAATTTGTGGTTCTTCAAAAAGTTTTTCCAATTACATAATTTTATATTACAATATATGTACTGCACAAATGTAATTTGAATGGGAGAGGAATTGAACTGTACTTGACATTGACAAGATTCGATTTCCTCTCTTGCTCAGATTAGAGACAAATACGTACAACGTAACGTAAGGTTGACTAATTTCTACGATACGATTCCACGTCAAGTCGCGTTTTGTGTCGTGTGTGTTGCCTAAAAGCCCGTAAGGATCCCCAAATCCCGGGTTTTGGTTACCTCGTCCGTCCGTAAGTTACGCACATACATTTCCATTTGAGTGAAGCTTAATACGATTGAGATGAAATCAAGGAAAAGGGAAGGATGTATTTTTGAAGGAATCCAACTCCAAGGACCGTAGTCTTCTCGTAGTCTTGGGAAAAGCAATCAGTGAGTGGATTTTGAGTGGATTTGCCCTTCTTCCCCCTGGCTGGATTCCAAAGTTTCAATTTCACTTTTTCAAGTGTCCTGTTTGAATACAAACCTCTTTCCCGGGCACATTTGTTTTTTCAAAATCATCGTACAAGAGGATTCCTCGTATGATTTCGTATTGTTTGCCTCGTCAGGTAAAAAAAAGTGAAGTACGGAAACAAACTGTTGAAAAAACAACAGTGAAGGGCCCGTAGACCCCTTTAAGGGCCAGGTCGGAGGAAAGGGAGGACTTGGAGTTCCTGGACCAAAACTTGGACTCAAAATTGAGAAGTTAAAAAGATTATCTATTTTAGGGGTGGTCCGCTTCGTCAGGTAGGGAAGGGACACGGACGGACGGCACCCTTGGAGATCCTTCCAAGGCATCTGCTTTATGATCCTATTGTTTGATGCAAATAGGGGTACCGTAAATATTCTAATACGGCGTACGTCAGCCGAAATTATACTGTTAAATCGCATTTTTTGTAATTAATTGCGATTAAAAATTCATACTAATCTACATAGCACGGAAAGTATGTGTTTATTTTGCATGAGAGAGGAATTGAACCCAACTACAGCCAGGGATGTAGCAGCCATTTGACGACATAGGATTTATTCATGTCCAATGCATATAAATACCCTATTTCTAAAACCTCATGCAAATCCATGTATCATAGCAAGTATGTATGTACGTATTTTGCATAGGGGAGAAATTGAACCCAACTGAATGCAGCCGGAGCCCCTCATAGTCATTTACGGTTCTTTACTCACAAAAAAACAGACCTGTATTTAGGATTGTGGGTTCACAGTTGGGTGGCAGTAAAATGAATCATCGCTCTTCGGGAAATGAACCCATCACTGCCATTGCCATGCTACAATGAGTTAAGCCATAACCAATGGCATGGCACATGCACAGCACAAAGTTGTGCTACGTTACGACGTGATGCGTACGTAGGATTGGTCCCTTTGTTGCCTTATATTTGTTTTCCGTCCTTTAATTACAATCCGAAGATCCTAATCAAGCAAAACATCTTCCTTTCCTGTCCAGGCGGTACTCCGCTCGCTGGGAATTTGTAAACCAGGTGAAATTGTGGACGTTACTACAATAACATGTACATAGGGTTTTTCACGGAATTAGGTAATCGAGGGATGAGAACTCGGACTGGAATTGACCGTGTGTGGTTGGGAGCTCAGCGGGGGGTAACAGAGGTCATGGTGGGCTAAGTAAACAAGGGGGAGGGCGAATCACGGGAAATTGGAAAGCCAAGGGTCATCCCTTTCCTTTTGGTGTTTCAATCATTCAAACAAGTAGAAATTGAGAGTTTGAAAATTATTTAACAGCGTGTAGTGTAGAATTATGCATGGATTCAATTACGTGGTCGTATTTAAAGTAGCATAATATTAAATAACATTTTATGACCGACGCTATTAATTTGATTTTGGTACAATTTAGCATGTATTTTTACTTATTTACGCAAAAAAAAACTTGTTAACATTTAAAAATTATGAGTCAGCACTAGCACCGTAATTTAAGAAAAATTTGCATAATTTCCTCCTGATTTCTATTTAAAAATATGAAACCTAAATTTCATTTTGAAATATTCACAATCTATCGTATTCCTATGCTCGCGTTTTGTGACTTTCATTTTATTTTCACTACTTCTCAAGACAAACTTCTTGAGAAAATAAAGTCTTATCGCAACACGTAAGACGTACGTACGCATTTGATTCACACCACTACTGTGGTGTGGGTCCAGGTCCAGGTCCAAAAAATCCCATAACCAAACGCAGGTAATATACGACAAGGACACAATGGGAAATGGGGCTCCTTTTAACCGACTTTTACGTACGAAGGGTCCTTTGCCTTGCACTGTCAGAGGGTAAATCCATTGTGCTTCCCCAAAAGCGTAACTTTTTTCATTTCGGTCGTCTGAAAAGTGAATTGATGAATGGATCGTAGTACAGGGGACAAGGGATATGTCAAGTCAAGATGTCATATGTACAAGATGTACGGTTAGCAAAATCAAAGTCAGTCCTTCAAGAATTATGTCGTCAAGGTTGTCACTTTTTGGAGGGTCACAATGGGAAATCATGGATTAAACGCAGGCACAGTGCATTGTGCCTGCACCTATTCAAAATGTTGAATGGAATCCGGGTTTTAACGGGTGCAATGGACCCTTACCAAAAACCCGGCTTAAATACCTTTGGTTTCCTCACGTTTCCCACTTGAACGGATAAAGATGAATGGAAATTCACGGG
>JAAXYW010000851.1:0-28536 GCA_036851895.1 Orthonychiurus folsomi | reverse complement strand
TGGCGGTTTACATTACGCAAACAATTTTCCCTCAAATGCGGCTTGAATTTAAGTCGGTTGCTAGGAGCAACAAACCTTCTTTTCAGGTGAAAATTATGACCCCCTTTTCCGAGGAACGCTTCAAATGTCTTTGCTTGTTTCCAATGAACTTAAACCTTGTAAATATACCATAATAATTTACTCGATGCAATTGCACATTACATTTACAGGTTTTTAATTAGCAAAACAAAGTTTTATTGAACGCCAAAATCAAATTAATAATAAATTACTAAATAGTAAAACTCCTAACATCGCTAGACCCATGCGACCGCTAGCTTTGTGTTTTTCGTTTTTTCCGAAATACCGCGCATTGTTTCAGAAGACTCTTCAATTAAGCATCTGTTCATAAAATATTAAAAACAATAAATTCAATGTTGGATTGAACAAATGCAAAGCCAATCCTTAGGCTGGGCACCGATGCTGTCAATAATCGGTCGGTTGTATCGCACCTGGCAAATCCGGTTTGCATCTGTAGATTTATCATTTGCACCTGCACTCGATGCGGCGCCGCTAGCAATTCCAATGTCCAGAGCTTTTTTACTACATTCTGTTTATTATTCTGAATATTGGAGAACTTTGGTTTTGTCTGCACATTTTCTGTCCAAACATCTGGCTGAAAAATTTACAATCGAGTTGAGTTGACTAGTATTAATTTCGTGACGGCATGCAAGGCAAGAGCTTCCTTAAGGTGCGCCAGACATCAGACATGAAAGCATTTTCGTTTACAATTTGCAATCTGTGATGTGATAAAGGATTCGACGACCATTCACAATCATAATTTCTGTCCGCGTTCTAATGCCCACCCGTGCCTTGTTGCATTGTAGAATTTTCAAAGTTGTACCAACCAATTACGACCCATGATGATATTAATCAATAGAACGATTTTAGCAACGCCAACATAATGCATGCTGTATTGCAGAATTTATGAGTCATTTGTCCAGGCGTGTTAATAATTAATTTATCTAAATGCTGACTGACAAGGCTTCACTTCACGGCCACACGGTTTGTCATGGGCATTTCCACGCGAAAAGGGATCCAATTCCATTATTTATACAAAGAACAGAATGGATTGAGAGTCGTATTTGAAAGATGTACACATTCAAACTGATTTCGGTTGAAAAAGAGCTAGGGTTACAAAGTCGATCCTTTATCCCTCCCCCGCCCTCCGGTTCGAGTTGACGAGATGTGAGTGAAAGCGAAGCTTTTCATTCACGCGGTCTCCCATCATTTCCCGAACCCGGGTTTTCCCTAAAATCCTAGGTCCTGGGTGAACCCTCCTGTGTGGTGCGGTGAGTTGTTTAGTATAAATTCCTTCTTTGCTTCCCTGGTTTTCGGCCGAAGTTTTAGACTCCCGGTTCCTTTCCATCGTTCTTCCCGTATATATATCCCTCTGTGTATCTCGTTTCAGATGACTAAATACACAGATGTGCTGTTCCGTGCATACGAATATTATGAGAATCACAATCGATAAAGAGAAAGCTGGGTGCTCCCACGTACGTTGCACCCTAAGCTGCCATGCTATTTTGGGTACCCGGCATTTGGAAATCCCCGAAATAGGGAGACCACAACCTTATACAATACCGGGTATAGGGTAAAACAATTCAAAATCGAATCAATGGGGTACTTGGACAATACTGGCTAGTTTTCTCAGAATTCTTGATACTTTGCCATAATTTCTGCCAAGAATAAGACACGAACACCAAACACGCTATGATGTGTCAAACATGGCATGGGCATGGCGTGGAAGAAATGTAGAAGCAATTTAACGTGAAAACTTGTAACCATGTCCATCGCATCGTCCGTATCTTCTTGAGTTATTTTTATTTTGTATGTCATTAACAAAAATTGTTCTTGACGAGGGGCAGACAGCATACAGAAGTGATAAATAACATTAGGAATTCAGTCCTTGTGTTTGTTTGGTATATCCTGCGTGGAATTAAGTTATGCTGATAGTGCAATGCGATGACACAACTATTGACCTTTGTCAGCAATAAATTAATGGCGACTCTGTGTTAATAAGTGCGTCGCTGTCCCTGACTTGCATCACCGACGGCGCGGCGTAGCTGATGATGGGTGTGTAGTATATTTTTATATTAAAACTCTGTGCAGTAGCATTTGGATAATGGATGTCTCAAACGCATAAGATAAAGTTGACCACGTACTATAAATACGAGTCGTGTTGCTGGATTATCTTTCGGAATGATTCATGAGCACACATGATGGTTTAGGACATCAGAAACTGGAAACATCTTAATATACGCCTACGAACTAATGAGGCCAATAAAACAAAATACAGCGTTGCTTAAATTACTGCATCGAGATTCGCAATTTGACTCGATTTGTATAATCTTATTCCGTAAAGCAAAAAAAATTAGTTGTACAACTCTATGAAGTCCTGTAATATGTAAGGCATTTAAATGTAGTGCTGCACGGTGACGCATGTGTATGTAAATAAATGTATATTTTTATTTTTAAGTGCAACTTGTACGCCTTACGCACGAACAAAAGTCCGCTCTGATTTGGCAAGGGCAGCAAATAAATACATAATAAATACAGCAAACGTTGTCACTACTGTTTGTGTTTTCTAAAATGAGCATACTAATAAATCCACTGATGCTCCCGAACATGAATTGGAACCGCCAAGTTGCGATGTTTTTCAACGACTTTTGACGCAATCTAATTTGTTAACTTGAGTATTTAAAATTAAGCTCAGACTTGAAATGAGTTGCACATTTATAAAAATTATACAACTGGAAAATTTTAATGCCAAAAACAAAAGCAATTGTTCCACTTGATTTGCGTGAGCAGAAATCGATGTTCACTTCATTTTGCGTCAATTTTACATATTGTGAAACATGATTAATCCTAATCAGGAGAGGCGGACTGAGTCGAGTGGTTTTATTATTATACACAACTAATCCACCCAACCGCAACCATATACAAAATATTCGCAATTCCACCTTCCAAACCCCCTGTAAATTTAAATTTCCTTTTGTCAACTGCCAATTCTTTACAAACCACGACAATATTTCCACAATTTTTGACTTCACCCACCACCGCAAGGGATCAAATAAAATCAAGTCAGTCAACCTCTTTCTTCGAAGGGGGATTTTTTCCCCTATACGTCGACCTAGGGAAATAAATGCAAGGATTCCCTTATATTGTTAGGACTAGTAGTAGGTAGGTAGTAGTGATCCTTAGCTGGAGGATGATGTGAAAAAAAAACGGGAACTTATAAGTCCTCGTATTTTTCTCCCCTTCCCCCTGTAACCATTTTCGATTCAAGTTCGAGTGTATTTTCATCCATTTCCAACCCATGCACTCCAATGTTGGATCTCGATAGGAAAGTGCATGGACGGCTTAAAGCAATGGATTTTCTCCCCCTTCAAATCCAACTCTCCTGTCAGTCGCCTTTCTGCCGTCGACCTGGAAGGTGGGGGAGTTTCGTGCTGTGCTCGTACAATATTTCCGTCTTTGTTACGATTTATAAACTGTGGATTTGGAAGCAACATTAAAGTTAAATTTGTGACTCAATTTTTAAGACTTTAATATAAACTCCTGCGTCAGAAAAATCCAATAGTGGGCAACGCAGCAGCGGCGTGGCTGTGGCTGTCAAGTAAGTTATTTTCCATTGTTTTAAAGTTTGAAAGGATAATTAGATTTTATGGCATATTTTCACATTGTCAACTGGCGACGAGACAAGGTTGGAGTTTACTGCCAAATCCTCAATCGAAGCTTAAAGTGCTATTGTAAAACGCATGCATGGGAGAAATAAACAGATAGGGTTGGGTGTTCGTGGGTTGGTAATACAAGTAAAAGCGTAAACGTAAATATTTGGCAATGCGAATGTGGGAAAGGCATGGCAAGACTTGCATTTTGGCCAGAGGCAGAATTAAGTGTATACAAGCAAGCACGTGGACCTGAAGTCTGTGATTTGCATGTTAAATGCAATTCCGGCACTTGGATCGTGGATCCCAATTGCGAATGCAAGGCACATGCGGGTGTTTTGGGAGTTAAAACACTATAAAACTCTTCTGTAAAGTTATTTGGGAATTGAATGGATGGATGGGCTGCGAATGCGATAAAATGAATTGCGTGTACTTGGGTTTTACTGTTAGAAATAAAAATTCCGCAAGGATTGTTTATAGGAATTGATGGGTTTGGGCTTTGAATTTATACAGCACAACAATAGATGTAATGCCACAACATCTTGCATTATTTGTTGATGGGTACTTTTAGATGCAGGAAACTAGTTGACTGAGCCAATTGATTAATACCATGTACTATTCTGTAAAAGTTGGCAAAGCTATCGGATTTCTTTTGAATTCATTAATCATGGCTAAATTGAGCTAGTATAGTTATATATATAGTATACTTTATAATTAGTGTTACCTGATTGAAAACCAGCCAGTTTCAGCAGTAGTATTTCAAAAATTAGTGTGCATGGGTAGTGTAGAATCCTATATTCAATTGACTAAGTATAGAATACGGTGAACAATTCTCAGAAAAGTGATTGTAATTTTTGTCTTAAGGTGTCATATTTTTCTTTTGTAGATGATAGATGTCTGAGAAGAAATTCCTCCCTTCCACATTTCAAACCCAAGTTGTGTGACGACGAGAAATACCGCTACGAGAGATGAGATACAGATGATTGAAAACTCTTCATGTTGACAATATTGTATTTTTACATCGATTAGGCACAGCTCATGCAAACATTTGCGATTTTTTGAAGAAGCATCCTTCACAGTCATCATATATTCAACAGAAGAGCTCTTCATCTTCAAACACGAACGGAAGGAACTGCCATAGCGTTGACGCGTAGCTAAATCATTTTGACTGATTGTCAGTCGATTGACTTCTGATGGTTAGACAAGTTTTTACGATTCAAGTCAGAACTGAAGCAATAATATATTTTGCGTCTGCCCTAAACCAATGTCAGCTTTGGATAAGTTTGAACGAGAGCTCAAGAGGTAGAACTAATGGATTCTTTGTGATTTGTGACCCGATTGTCAGGAAACAACCAACAGTTGTGTGACGTTTAATATTTTATTTGAAAACCAGCTCCACATTGACTGACTTCAAAGCATCCTGGAATATCTGTCCTCAATCCTGACTCTGTGCCAATTTTGAGTTGACGAATTTCCTCCTCTGGATTAATTCCGAGATTCTTCATGACAAACTTTTCTTGTGTCATTGAAAGCCGTCATTGAAGAATCCAGCAAAAAAATTTCATTCAGTTATGAATCCGAGGGTCAGGACCGCTTCCAAGAATTTTGGGACAGAGTGCGTGTCTATATTTCTCAGCTGAACCGAAAACGCGATCACCGATCCAAGCGGAAAGCGTCGCTCAAGACAAGAAAAAAATTCTAGGCATTTGGCCTTTAGTTACAAAAACTTCAATTGCAAGAATTTCTCTACCACCGCTCCGCCGGTCTACCTTTGGAAGTCAAAGTACCAAAAACCAAAGCCAAAGAACAATTTCCGAGTGCCCTGGCTGGAGAGACATTTGACTTCAGTTTGAAGAGCACCTTGAGAAGAATTCTTTCCACTTTCACTCAAAATGATAGGTGCCATAAAGAGACGTTGGAAGTCAAAAAAGTAAGATCACTTTGCCATTACATTTATGTAGCCTCCTCCTATTCTTGCCTAGATAAATAGTAATAGCTTCACCTGAATGCATTCTCCTTTCATCTCCAAGCCTCAGGACACCTACCTGGATGGAGGAACCATGGCATATTTCTTTATTATTATGCTACTCCGAAAGGAAATATAAAACGTTCATGGTATTTTCATTTTTAAGGCTTCGTCTTGGACAGTCCTGCCTAAGCCAACCTATCTCCACTTTCTTCTCTATTATTTAAACGAAAAATGCTTTCCTGTATTTTTCTGCTGTAGTAAATGCTAAGCTGAAACACAAATTCAAATGGGTGCATAAATACTTCAGAGCGTAATACCCAAGCACCCAAGAGGAGAGTAGCATTATATTTTTTTTCGCACGTGGACGTGGAAAACTCTGGATTAGCATTTCCTCTTGCCAATCCAAAAAGCTTGCCTGAAGTCATCATCACCACGCACGGCATGCAATACACTACATTCCAGTTTTATAGCCACCCACAGACTCCAGGCTTGTCTTGAACTCCGTTCAACATTCTCACACCTGATGTTCTTTCATCTCCCGTGCCATGCGTGGCTGAGATGCACGCGTTTGTTACGTACGACATTTTTATGAAACGTGCCTCCAATCCCCTTTTCCAATGAGTGAATTTGTAATTCGCTCTCTGCTCCAGAATGAAAACAAACCCCCAAATAACTTCCGCATTACAGACACGCATTTGAAGGGCTATGCTCTGCAAGCCACTTTAAAATCAGCATGCGATTACGCATAAATAAAGTATAGTGTACTACACCGGATTTGATCTATGCTAATGCACATGCACGCACGCACAGTGCACAACGAGTGCACTCACCCATCCAACTAAAATATTAGCAATTGATGGGGAACACCATCATCCATTTACATCCGAATAAAAAACATCCTTGTTTGTCTTTGTGTGTATACATAGTACGACCCAATCTGTGGAATCGTAAAAACCTCCCACGCAAAATGAAATATGAAGGCAACCCTGAAATGAACCGAATCCAATGGGATGCTGAGGCTCTTTAGCACTGTCGTTAATTTTAAAAAGAGAATAATAGGAGGTGCAGCTGGAAATTGCCAAATGCCAAGTATTGCCAAGTTAATGTCATGCATTCTACACGCACATTTTGTTGATGCGTGCCGTGAGTGTGAGTGCATGTTAATTTCCATTACCACACCCTGGATTAACGAAACCACCTTGGTTGGATTTTTATAATTTACCATCCTTGTGTGTGTGAATTGTAAGCTCTCTTTGCCATATTGCAAAATTTGATTATTGATTGGGTGGTGAACAGCAGGGAAGGGGGAGATGATGGATTTGGGCAACTGCAGGCGGACATCCAGGGTGCACATTCACCACCAGAAGGACAATAAAATATTCTACGCCAAGATAAAGTCAACCTTTGTTATTGTCAGGCAGGCAAGGGAAGGGACTTTAGCATTCGTCGTTAGTCGTGCTTGTACATAGCTTCGATCTTCACATTTTATGTATCGTATTATTATTTACCTATGGTACGTAAGTTGGTGGACCAAGTGAGTGCTAAAAGCTAATGAACAAAAGGTGTACCGTATTGCTACTTGTCCATAAATAAACTAGGTAATGGCCATGGCACAGGCAAAGGCACCTGCAACGCAACAATAATTCCTATGCCCATATATTTGGGTAAATCCTTTCCCATGAGGTTGTGGCAGGTTCACCAAAGTCACCAATTCTCTTCTTGATTGGTTCAAGGTTTCTGTAGACTGTAGACTGTGAGCCAAGTGCTGACTTGTGCTCCAATCTTGTATGTATTCAGGGATTGCAAACTCTTTCTGCAACATCTGGCAGGGATTTGTTATTTCAACCTCTTTCCCTACCTTTTATAACCAAGTAAGGAAATATGCCAACAATTTGGGAGCGGGCACGCTGCAAGCGTGAATTTATTTGCAAATAAAATACGGAATACAGGTGAATTGAAGGAGGGTGGCTGGGCTTTTGTTTGGTGTGCAGGATAATGCCACCTGGGGCCTTTTGACTAGATTCTTTGTTGTACGGATTTTGAGTTTGGGTCCAGCAAAAAAATTACATAGTTAGCTAACGGTACTGTAAATGGGATAAGTGATCCCAACAGGTGGACTTGGATATTCCAAACATTTCAATTTGTGGCTGGAATATATTTTTGTCGTGTTGGGAATTAAGTCTACTTCCATAAGTCACAAGTAAAATTCAATGTGTTACATAAATATGTTTGTGATATATTCCATACATTGGCATGGGTTTTGTTTTGACCAATGTGCACGCCAGAAAATTACACCAGAAAAATCAAAGTCAGAAATAGGACAAAAGGAGCCAGGAAGCCTGTAGCTACTGATATGCTACTCTTTGATAAGACTGCGAAAACAAACTTAAAAGTTTTTATCAATAAATCATACGGGATATTTCACCACAAATCTATTCAGAGCTCTTCTTCCATTTGGAATTGGATTCCATTCCAACACCAAGCATGCATACAAACTAAATGCATTTCCCTTATACTCTTCAAATACACGCATGTCAGTTCATGATCCCGTACGAGTACGAGTATATCCCGACGAGACGAGTTTTGTAAAAATTCAGTGAAATGTAGATTTTGGATAGGGTGAAGATATGAAGAGTGCTATTATTACCAAGGGGAAAAGGTGGGGAGGGAAAGAAAGATGAATCTTGTATGTTTGGTAGCGTAAAAGTGTCTAATAAATTATGCAAGCACGTGGAAGCAGGGAACTTTTCATTATATGTCGACGATTATTTTTTTTCCTTTTTCACTGGGAATCCACGCTTCAAGTCCCATCATAGTCATAACCAAAAACTCCCTTTTGAATATTTTGAATCGAGGAGGAAGGAGGAGGCCGAGCTAATGAATAATTAAAGTCAGATGAGGATTGGGAGAAGAATGAAGAAGCTAAAACAGGGGGTCAGAGAGTCAGGGGTATGGAACAACCAATGTCAATACCTTAAACGGGGCACGTTTGTATTTTCCTTCTATCCATATCTTCATTATCTTTCATTCCCTGTGTGATGATAAAGATGTTTCGCTCAGCCTATTCATCAATCTATTGTTGTTGGTTTGAAGGCAGTGCGGTGGGATAAAGTATTACATTTTGCACAATACAATACAATGGAAGCCCAGAATTCATCTTTATCCAATTCCCTTTGTCAATATAGCGCCTTAAAGTAGTAGTGAAGAGTGTTTTGTAGTTTGCCATATTTTCCTGTTCTCAACTACAAATTTTAGTAGCTTAATATTTCATAGCTTCCGTTGCTACTAATGCTGTTCGTTAACTCCAGCTTTAGCTTTGCACGATTCAATCAATTTTTAAGTACACAAAGTACTCATCAAAATGTCCTGGATCCCATAAGTTTGTGTACATTCGTAGCTGCATGCCCTGACCCATTACCAAATCCCTTATTCCCTTGAGTGCCGGACTCAAGAGTTTTAATGCAATTTGCATTAAGGCATCGACGCATAGATGAAAAACTAGAATATCTTTTTTAAAGAAACCATTTTAAGCTTCCAGTAGTTCACATTAAAAATTGCATGAACCACCTTCCTACACTTTTCAAAGAGAAAATCCATTGCAAAGGAACCTCATTAGTATGAACATTTAAACTTTGAATCTTGTTTGACTTGATTGACGAGGACGGAAGGAAATTTGGAAGAAAAAAAGCGGATCAAATTAGATTGTACTGTAGATTCCTTTGTTTAAAGTAAGGTTGGGCTTGGCCTAACTTGGACGAACCTGCTATGCTATGTTTTAGCAGATATTCAGGAGATAAAGACCCTTCAGAATAAGAGTGAGCGATCAGGTTAGTTAATTCCTCTTTTACCATATACGTCGTCTTCAGAAGTGGATGTGAGGAAGGAAAAGCAAATTGCATCGTCTTTGTCATCAATTTGTAAATGGGCTAAAGTGCGTAGCTGCAAACTCTTTGGATTGGAAGTTACATGGCAATAGCAAATGGCTGGTTGGTTCGGTCCCCATTTGCACAAAGTGCACAGAGAGCGGGCTCAAGAAGACCTGGAAATTGCAATGTAATAAACTTAACTGTATTACACACTAAACATTATAGTGCGAGTACATAGGAAACATAAAAAACAAATCACTTCGGTAGAGTGAGTACCTTGGTTGATGAGATGTACTTACGCAACGTACGTACAATATTCATTGCCACAAAGAATTTGAGTTGTCCATCTCCTCCTGCCCTGCCAATGGGAATGGAAGATCGTAGCAAGTGTTTTTTTTTTCTGATTTTGGCAAATGCAGTAGTGCAATGCAATGCGTTCCATCAACTGTAGGATTCAGTGAACCCAAACTTAATTCCAATAAAAAAATCAGACAAATGCAAAAGTACGTGCATGGAATGGCCATGCCCGTGTTTATGTTTTTATTCCCGTTGAAGCAAAGTTCATGCATGCATATAATCAACACTCCACTCAACAACGCATAAATCATACAAGAAAAACAATAATTTTTGGAGGGAAGGGGAATTGTACAGGTATAATTGTTTTGACCATGTCTTGATGGAACTTCAGCAACTTCAACCGCTGTATTCAAAACATAAAGGACTAGGGGTAGGTAGGTGGGAATTGTAATTAATAATTATACGCTTTATGTGGGTGCGTTGCGTTTGCATGTCTGCAAAGTCCGTGTACTGATTTGCAATCAAAGGTAGACAGGCTGGCTGGGATTTCATGAACAAAACCATGCACCATTCAATTAAAACCTGGACTGGTATTTTGTGGGAATAAGCGGGTTTTCGTCTTGGCTTCTGGTGCAGTGGAGCGTAAGTTTCATTCAGTTCAACGTAGTAGAACTTTGTTCAAAATCAAAACGTGTATGATTTGGTAGGTACGGAAATGCAGATTTGTATTACAAGCAGTCCAGCGTAGAAACTTCATACAGTCTTCAATTAAATCCTAATTTGGAAATTGCTTTCTGGCTCATGTACTGTACGGACGTGGAGTATAATCACTAGCCGGCTGAGAAATCATTTGCAATGGTGGGTGTAATGCAGTAGCGGTGGACCCGTTTTAATGTTAAGCACAGGAGCTGGGAAGATGGCAGTTTGTGGATGTAGGAGGAAGACAAGTTGTAATTACTACCTTAATTAAAGGTATTCACTCATCAACATAGGCAGGCTCAATGACATGTGCGTATTATGTATTATGTAACCCGAAACCATACTTGCACAATTCCCGTTAGATTAGATACACCTCATGCTTCATAATTTAGTAATTAGTTTGTATATTTCCTCCAAATTGAGAAAATATAATATCTCGGATAATGGCGTCTTAATCATTGAAGATTATACATTATACTACGACTACACGCACATCACATTGCAATTAAGATTCAAATGCCATTCTGGTTAAGCCTTGAACATTATCATTAATGGTCACGCACACGTACGCATATGGATTTCATACCAGAATTTACTTATTCGTACTTTCCCTTCAGATTTGATTTGACAGAGTTTGTAGTCAGGTGCATATGAAATGAAGTAATAAAATACTCTTGAAAGAATGGATGAGACGTGATGTGTGTGTGTTCTTTGGGAGTGAAGTTCAAGTCAAGGAAAAAGATAAGGATCCTCGGGCATGGTGCTGGCTGGCATCGGCAAGAAGAAGGGTCGATATCAGAAATCAGAAGCATGCGTTGCATGCTGAAAGATTAATAGGAAATAGAAACTTAGCTTTCCATTCCCCTTCCACTACTCCAGTCGTTTCTTAAATCCCAACTTCCAAATGTGCTCCCACATAAGTTACTTACAACCAGCACACACAAATCATCGACATCTTAAATGGTGTGAAAATATAGAGTCTCCATTTCATTCCTTGGAATTAATTTATCAAGGTTTTGTTTGCAATATGCATACATGCATGCTGCGAAGCCGCTGCGATGCAAAAGAAAATTGGAGCTTAGCAGCCCCGAATTTGTAAATGTAAAATATTCCCGGGTGCGGGTAGTTTCCTTCTGGCATTCGTTTAGAGCCAAACATGATTCCCACTTCTGTTTATGATAGGGTGGAACTAAAGTAAAATGAAGGGTGAGGCGACGGCGGGAGCCGAAGCCGGTGTGAGATTGTCGAAATGCGAAGCCGTCGTTGTGGCTACTTTGTATTCGACGAGCGAATCCTGTATTGTACATACGTGGAGGAGGTTAAATTCTGAATCCTGGCGGCAGCCTAGAGGGATCCCATGAAATAATATGCCCGAAATGGGTGGGACTTAAATGGGACTTTGACTTTCCTTATCTTCCTACCCGCTTATACACGGGGGGAGATTGTCAAAGTTATCAGATTACATTACGAGTTCGTATGTACATTACGTGTACATGGAGCGACCACCAAATTATTCGTACATCAGAGATCTGTGGGTGGATGACATGATGTAAAAACCCATTTAAATGTGTCCAAGTCATTTTTAAGGTTGGAGATTGGGTTTTTGTTTCATAGCAGCTTAAAAAATGAATTGGAAGGGCTGCTTAGTATTCCAGTAGCTATCATTAATGCAAAAATGTCTTGTCAGACCCTTCGCCAAAGGATGCGAAGATCCGCCGTCCAACTTTTGAAATTATTCTCCCCTCCGCTGACGTTTTCCCATTTATCACAGCCCTCGTGATTTGATTTATGGCTCAATAGCTGAAGTTACATGTTTTTGAGGGGATGCGTAGACCCACCCACGCACTAATAAGTTAATACTGGCCGGATTTGGAAATAAATAAATTCTTGTGGCTGTGAGGTAGTCAAGTGTGTGGTGGGATGATATTTCCCTGCCTGCAAATACATGGGCGGAGGGCTTAAGAAATATCGAGTTGTTTGAAAAGGATTCAGGCTTTGAACTGGAAGGAACATACATACATTTCCGGTGTAATTGATTTTTAAAGATGAGGATGCGAGGAGTCCAATATTTTGGGTTACAAATATCCTGGAGCAAAAGCTACTCCCACGACGACGCACGCACTCACTCACTAGTTCTTCAATTTTGAGTCAATTTTTCATTTTTTTTTCCTTGCATGGCGCTCGCTTGTCTTTGGAGAACTCACATATAGGATGGGCAACATGACAAGCCGGCAGCTTCTACGCTTCTGACTAGACTAGACTCCTTTTCGCGTCCTACCTTCATCTTTTTTATGTGTAGTGTTAGAGTAAAATGAATGTGAATATTAAAATTGCCAACTAATGGCTTACAAGTATAGCATGAGTCATGGATGCATTTGTCTTCCAAAAGATAAGGGATGGGAAGGGCATCCATTTGCCTGGAGAAGGAAAAGTCGGAGTTGCCTCATGTTCATCCTCCCTCAAAAAAGTTTTGTTGGATGTATTTTTAAGTAGTTTTCTTGAAGGAGGAGATGATAATTCTGTCCGTATTTTTCTTCCTCAACCCTTTCTTGGGGTGGATGCTGCATGGGGGAGAGGGGAGTCTGGAAAAACGATTTCACCTTTCAATTGGCGGCATGCTCCCCATCATCCAAGATCCAACTGTTTTATTCTCATAGTTAAGTTGGCTAAAATTGGACACTGCACTTTACTGCACTGCACTGGGAAATGAACGGCTAAAATTGAATCTGGAAAATGCGTCCGTAGTTGGCGTAATGTTAAGTATGTTCCAGGAATTCCCTGGGCTGCGTCAGAACTAATTTTAAAGGGTTGCGATATTGCGAATTGCATGCTATCATCGAATTGGCACATTTAATTGTATTGTCATTGCCAAAACCAACCAATGATAAAGATCGAGCCGAATTCTAATCATTTCTTGTAGATATTCCAAAGTATTTTAATTTCCTTAATGAACAAAAGAAAAGCAATCCTCTTTTGTTTTCTGAGTTTGGGTTTCTTCCCAGTAAGTTCCTCCCGCCTCAGCAGGCAATTAAACTAGACTTTTGTTTAATAGTTTTGAGAGATTGAGGAAAGGAAGACTGAGACGGTGAAAAGAACTAGGCTCATTAAATTTGGGTATGATGATGATGAAGATGATAATCTTCTGTCTTAAAGGAAGCCATGCTATGGCATGGGTTTGCCAAGGGTGATTGGTCTGAGTCCTGAGTCTTTTGCCAAGACCAAGACGCATGGGAATGGAAGTTCTTGAATATTAAGATGAAGATGTGTTTAATTGAAGGAATGAGTTGAGCCTCGTCGGTTCTTGGCTTTTTGCATCAAAAATAATGACGGTTCTCCTCTCTTCACAATATAATCTCATATTGTCTTCTCAGTCAATGGACCCGAGAATTCCTTGAGGATTCTCAAGGGTCTGGGACGAAAATACGTACTTGATCCGCCTCGCCCAGGCCCTCAGCTGCGTTTCCTCTAAACGGCACATAATAATTATTTTAATAGACGAGAGCTGGTATAAACGCTACGCACGTCATGCTATGCGTTGGACTATTTTCGTATGGACAAGTATCTATTAAAGCTCTTTTTGTTAGCTCATCTTGAGGATGGGATGGGTGACTGGAAATGAGATAGCGGCTAGTGTTGAAGTGTTTTTGTTTTAATAAAAACATGTAATATCCACTTTTCTATCCCATTCCGTTCGTGCTCAATATAAAATGACCAATTTGTAATGTGTAATTTTGTTTTTTTTACAGAGCCAAAGTTCTTCACAAAGGAAGCGAATTGTCCACTTCGACGGACAGCTGTCCAACTTCTCGAGGCTTTGCAACGGGATGTGAAGAATTTGAAAAGATTTTGAAACCCCCTTCTCCAAGGTAAAAAAAATATTTTTCATTATTGACTTTGAAATGACAATTAACATACTTGAACATGCGTTGAAATTCCGATTTCATGATAATCTTTTGCAAGGAATGTCGTACTCGTCATACTATTTGTGAATTAGCAAATCCACCGCTAAACCCGCTTAACCTTAAAATCTGGTTTATAAGTTAGCACGGCAAGAAACGCTCAAAATTTTATTACCCCTTTGATAAGGGGCTTTGAAGATTTACTGTACGTCTGATTTCAGTTTTTAATGCATTCGTCGGGCTTTTTCGCTTTGAAATGTCTCCCTCCTTCCCTTTAAGGCTTGTAAACCTGTCGTCTGCTACTTTGGAGGGAGTACATCAAGGCTGGAAATGATATGAACAAAATCTTTATATGATCTACGTACGAACATATTTGAGATGGGAAGGAGGACGACGACGTCGACGTAACATGACTTTTCTGTGCAATGCAGTGCATTTCCACTTTACTTGTGCATCTGCTTCCCAAATTCTTATTTTTTGCCCATCCACAATACAAATGCCTTTGCATCAACATAAGGTTAGCTTACTAGACTTCAAGCCCAAGGATTTCTGACTCCAGGAATTTGTAAAGTGTAAGTGGAAGCACATGTGCGGTGGAACAGTTGGATTTGCAGGTGAAGACACGACACCAAACTTGCAATATTCTTAAACATGCGGTCGGGTTTGTCATTTTAAATTAAATTTAAATGAATGGATCTGCTTGAATCCTTTACGTTTTAGCCATTTAATGAAATATGACATGCGAGTTAGGAAATTTACTCATTTTTTTAACTCAGCGTTTTCTGGATCGTCAAATTTTAAAACTATTTGAAAAACAAGTACTGTTTTCTTTCCGTCAAACCGCCGCCGCGGCTAACAGCACCACAAAAGCGGTGTTATAAAATTGTTTAGATCTGCATGTACATTTGCTCGTGTTTGCACTGTGTTTTTTTGCAATGAAAATGTCTGGAGCGGCACTGTTAATTTCTTTGCAAGTCCATTCTAGCCCAGAACATTAAGTGTTTTTGCTTTTCAGCCAATTTCGGTTGATAAAGAAAAGGGAAAAGGCCATTACTCTTCGTGATTTATGAGTATTGTTCTTGAATCTGTTCAACTGTAATGGTCCTAACATGGTGCGTTGGACTCATGAATCCATAACTTTGCTCTGCTTTTATTTTTGCGGAACGATCTAAATGTCTTAACTCGAAAACAAGAAAGGAAAAACTTCTTTGTGCAATAAGTTCCTTGCCCATTGGGATTTCCCTCACACACACACACATACAAGCAAAGCAGGGAATTAAATTAACAGCTCTGTTGTTTCCATTGTACCTTAATTGTTATATCTACTTAGGATCACCCATTCCCAATCCATGGATGGGCCCGTAATCCTTTTTGTCCGAATTCCATATTGGCTTAATGTGCATTTGGATTTTGGACACCCTTTGCCACTGGAAATTCTAATCATGGATTTTGTATAACCCCCGTTAAGTTTGGAATTATTGGATTTCTGCATCTGGACTGGAAGGGTGGATTCCCTTGTCATTATTTTTCTCTTATCGGGACTGGAACACGGCTGCGGCTTATAAATTGCTGGGTGGGCTCCTGGCGCTTTGAGAAAAGATTTTGAAGACGTCCTTATGCAAAGTGGAGTTCCTCCTTAAAGATGAGAGTCGTCTTCGCTTTGGCACAATGGGAAATGACAGGCACTAAACAGGGTTTTGGTTTTTCATGGATGGGAATGGGAAAGACAGGGAGAGAAAAAAAAAGATCTTCCAGAAAAAAATAGAATAGAAGAGACAAGGGGATCCAATCTTACATGTTACCCTTACACAGTATGTACGAATGACAGTCGGGTTGTTTGTTTCTGTAATGTACAACAGTACTACACAACGTTACAAACTTCATATATTTTGTGTACAGTACCCATTTCCATGAGTGGATTTCCATTTTTCATTGCATTGTTTCCATGTTGGATGCAGGGTTTTAGATTTTGTCTGGTATTTTTTGCATGTTTCGTTTCTGATGTCTTATTTTTTGCTTGACTTAATCTGGGTGTCAAGCCTTCCCATCTTATCCGGTCGTCGGAGTTCACTACTTCCTTTGATGAGCAATTTGAGGAGTTCGAAGATCAGTTGTCCCAGATTACTATTCTTTTTTTATGGTATCTCATGTAAAGTGCATCGCAAAAAATGTAGATGCATTTCAGATGATTTCTTGCAGTTGCAGGTGATTTTTTTATCTTGTGTTATGCCTGATTGAGCACATGATTTCAAAAGGATAAAAGACATCTTATCCTTAAAAATTGAGATATTTTACAATTGGAATTCCGGCCAGGAGTGACAAGATTAATTGAGTGAGAATATTGAAGTGGATTTGTGTATTGAATCTAAATCGAAGGAGTAAATCCTTTATGGATCCCGGGGCCATGGTTTTTATTACACCTCGCATGGATAAATTTTTGAGAGTTGACAATTTTGGCCCAGGTTTCACTTCCAGGAGCCAAACCCCAGCCCCAGAAATAAATCTTCCGGAATTACCCCTTTTATATGGAATATGGGGAATTTTGACAAATGACTTTTCATTTCATTTATTATTGCAATCGCATGCATCCGTGCCTATGCGTTGTGTGCCTATACCTACATACTATGCATACGCACGCAATGCACGCACTGCACTGCACGTGCATCGATCAGATGGGGGTTTTCGGCCTCAGCTTTTCCATGGGCCTGGGCCCAGGACTGTTGATTAAAAGTTGTAATGGTAATGACTTAACTTTCTTGCTTCCCTTTGGTTTTTGGTCTGGATCCCCAGAATTGGGAATGATGGGGGAACGGATGATGAAATTGGTAGGAATAAAGAATAATTTATTAGTTACAAATGTGGTGTGCAGTCGCAGTCGTCGTACTGGAAATTTGCATTCCCCTACCTCATCTCGCCCTTGGTCACACCAGACTAGGATCTAAACGTAGGTAGAGCTTTGAATCAGGTTTTTAGATTACAAAATTACATATTGGGATCTACGACGCGGGATACAAGGATGAGTTAATATTCTGATTGAGTAATTGCAATGGGGGAAAAGTTTGGCAAATGGAATGAATGGGAGATGAGGAAAGGACATGCAATGTTTAAGGAACTGGGAAATTCATAAATTATGTTATGTACCGTAGGAATAAGGACTACTGTTACTTATCCATTCCACATTGAAAAGGCCCGGCTTGTGGGAAAGTTATAGTAAATTGACATTAGCACAATAGGCTATTAGCCGCCGCACCCCTGATTTTAATTTGTGGACGACCCCTTTTGAGGGTCTGCAACACGACGAAGGCCACAAAACCGTGCTGTAAATATTGAGACACCCACTCCTGGAATAAATCTCAAACAATTCAAAACATCTGGCGCTCGATTAACAGGAGGTCACCCTTTCATAGGATGGGATTGAAATTAAAATTTGAATAATAAGACAAGAATTTGGATAACAGATGTAATCACAGATTCAATTTTGACCCTATAAACCCATCAATCTGTCAAACACGACGGTGAGGAGGTTTGGAAAACACGATAGAGTAAAATGAAATCATGCAAGGAGCTTACATGCGACGCAGAAGTATTTTTTATTTATCTCAAAGGCGTTTGGAGTGGAGGAGTTGGATTTGGTCAATCCGAGTTTAACGAGACGTTTATGAATGGAAAACATCGCATTCGGGAATGATGAGGTGTGCCATGGGGTACAAGATTAAACTCCGTTGCGTTGGTAGGAGGAGGGCAGGTGAATGAGTTGCCACTCATGGGATAAAGTAAAGGGAGGTTCATTTTAATTATAAGCTGGAAACTTGCAATCATTTTCCTGAATGAAGGCGCCTGGTCCAGGCCCCTATACTCAGAATTAATGAAGTTCTCATCTTTTTATGACACTTTATAGTCATACTCGCAAACTCGGCTTAAGAGTGGATAGGATTCAGTTTATGCTCTGATTAAGTTAGAATTTGACGGACATGATACAAAAATCCAATTCCATTGTGTTGGTAAAAACATCCAACATTATAAGTAATCAAAAACTTTCGTGAGTCTCGACTATGGAAAAACTGAACATAAAGGTGCTTGCGAACGAGGTTTTGGAGAAAGTTGAGCGAAAGCAAAACACATGGAGGTTATAACTTTGACCTTGAGCAAATTAAACATTGCATGTTGCACGCATGGCGGATGTAGTAAATTAAAATTTGTTAAAAAACGATTAAGACTTGTTAATGCCTGCGGGAAAAATACACGCCCAGTTAATGGATCGTTAAATTTCTACTTATATTTTGTGTGGTATCTGGCTGAGTAGCTCAGAATAGGTTTGTGATAATTTCACAGGATATACAATAAATTACAAATCGCTTAAAGACATTCAGATAAGCACATATAAGAATTAGACATTACATATAAGAATTAGACATTACATATAAGTACTACTGACCACAATTACACGAAAAGTCACAAAACGCAATCAAATTCAAATGGAAATTACAAATATTTGGGAAATGTAATTCAGTACACAAACATGCTATTAAGTACAAACTGCACTGCATAATGGCCGGATTGCACAGCACAACGATCTAATGATGATTACAAGTACCTGACAAATGGCTTACAAAAGTTTATTAAGTCACAAATACGAAGCTTAACGCTTCTAATAACACTTATCATTAATTAATTGCATTAAATATAACAACTTTCACGAAAAAAACATCAAGAAACTAATTCAAACTATTTCTTACTTAAATTCCAGGCAAATCCAAATCCACCCCGTCATCGAAAAGTCGGAGGTTGTCCATCAATCCAAAACCGCCACAACCGCCGAAACACTTCCGTAAGAAATGTTCCACACTTCCGCCTGCTTCCGAAGCCCCTGGACCCGGGAGTCACCCTTTCATTCGTGTCAATTCAGGGCGAATTGAACTCGTGAACAAGGAACCGTCACCCTTGCTTTGTATGGGGCGTGGACGCGTGGAGTTGGTCACGGCTGGCAATGAAATGACGACGGTCGAAAAATTACGAAGACTCGGTGGTCGTCTTCGGAATGATACCCGCCGGTCCAGTTGGTGTGGTTCTGCATTTCGGGTAAGATGAATAAAGTTATTGTCTTTTTTTCCCNACCATCCTTCACACTTTCTCCATGTCGTTTTGTTCTTCGCCTTTGTCCAAGATTTCTTTCCCCCAATACCCGATCCCTTCATTTATCCGATTAAATTGGATTGGATTCCATTCCCTGGGAATCCGAGTCAGCTCGGATTGACGATGACAGGCGGACGGCTAACGTTGAAATCTCATTCCATCATTCATTCCAACGCACACCCACCCCTTCCTTATCTTTTCCCATTGCCCAAATGTGATACGCGGGAAGTGGCATTCGGATTTTACGGCGTCACTTGTCAAATCGGTAGTAAATAAAGTCGTAAGATCCAGGAGAGATGGGATCGAACTTCTTGAGAATAGGAACAAAATTTCAGGAAGGGATGTAGAACGAAGACCAGGATATATCAGGATGGTACGTATGGCAGAAATACGTAGCATGGATGAAAATGTTGACATTTTCTTGCATATTTTGCTCTTGTACGAATTTCCTATTTCTCTGCCCTGACACGACACGACCGCTACATGTCAGCCAATGTTTGTTTCAAATCTGTGGTTTTGGTGGGATTTACGATAATCGTTCCAGGTTTAAAATGGAGGGATTTGAGGACACGGCCAGGGTTTTGGGGCTTTTTGTGCATGTAATGCAAGGGAAATCCCTTCCTGTATCTAATAATATCAACCGATAAATCCACAATCCACTCTCATCGTCGTCAGTGAACTTAACAAATTGGATAGCAAAGCTTGTACAGTACAAGTACAACGCAATGGATCGCTTGAACTACAAAATACATATTCAGGGACTAATGCACTTGAATTGCCGCCAAAAACTCCCATGCCATGAGCATATAGTGTTTTAATGGTGAAAATCTCAACGAGTTAGAAATATTCTGCCCAGGTTCATGATTACCCGTCAAGGGAATTTCCTTTTAATTTAACGACAATTATAAAGTTGGGTAGGGATGTATTAAAATTTTAATATCCGGTTGTCCCGCATCATGCATTGTGAGAAACGCATTAAATCCGCGTGTGCGTGTATGACAGGCATCAGGATCTTGCCGAAACGCAAGTACTTAAGGCAATGTCTTAGGATATATGGTGGTGGTGGTTAGTGTGTTGGAAATTGCATGGTTTCCTCCACAATAAAGAAGGCTTTTGGATGACTCGTTGGATTCCCCGGGTGGAAGCGTCCGTCTAGCCTAGCCATGGTGGTGTTGGGTTTGTTGTTGGATAAAATACTTCCTGCCTTTGCTCGGAATGGTATTAAATCTTCACTTTTCCACACAAAACTCCCTTCACGCCATGCTCCCATGCACTTGGGAATGGCTTTAAATAATGTTGAAGGAGATGGAAAGAAAATAATGCGTGGCTCATGGGTCGGGGAGAATTGTGAACCGTTTTTCCTGTTGTGGGAGTAGATAAGGATCCATCTCTTTGCCATGGAGGGGATTTTACCTGTACCTGTAGCATTGCACAGACCATTAACAACTCTGTTAATGAATTAATAAACGAGGTACTGCACTACGGGAAATGGATTAAGGTATGCCGTAGGCCAAAGGCACACGTAAGTACATACGGAGGTTTAAGCGATTGCAATTTTAGTTTAGTTCCCTGCAAGCCATTCTCGTGAAAAGAGCTCCAAAGGTTTTTGCAAATTAAAACGGTGCGGGTTTTTCTGAGTGAGATGGATTAGAGTATTTCACACCTTCCACTATTGTACGACGACGACACGACAAGGCGCGAGACTTTCACTCTTAATTTGCAGTGTTTAGCATTTGTAAAGCGGCGGCGGCTTTTTGGAGTTGTTTGTGGTCTCCATTTTCCCAGGTGTTTAATTAGTTTGGCATACATACGTTTTAGTGGAGTTGTGTATTGTACTGGGGCTGGGATTTATTGCTATATTTTAAAATCCACTTAGCACCTGGGCTAAAATCCTTAGTTTATTGACATCCATATATTCTTTGAAGCATGGAATGCCTTTCTGTGGGTCAAACTCAAAGGTTTTAAATTCCAATCTACTTATTCCGTGTGGGTATTTTAGGGTTAGTCAAAGTGCTTCGACTTGGAATTTAAAGTCGACCCGACGTCTTAATTTTGATAATTAAGTTTTGACCAAAGTGCTAAAGTGTGACAGTTCCGCAATTTCTTTATTCAATTGTATTTTTTTTTGCAAAGTGGGTTACATTTTTGCACATTGTGGTTGTTGACACTGACTAAGATCAATTGCACCCTCCCCACACATTCACAGCATCTTCATCCGACCACCATTGCATTGTTTAAAGATGAATTTAAGAATTGTTTAAGGAATGACAGGGGAGAAGAAATGATCATAGTAATTATGTTATTCCTCACGGGGTAAATCTTGGATTCTAGGGTGTGAAAGTCAGACAGGCAGAGCTTGGAGCTGAGCTCACTCACAATTGAACATTTGCTATTAAGGATTTGGCGTTTGACACTGATTTCGTCAATGATATGCATTTGATGCCACGCTGGGCTCACAGTTTTTCTGTATTTGACTCCGTGCCTTGCCGTGTGCTCCGTCGTCGTAACTTGGAATACGAATGTGAAGTTAGCTTGAGAGAGATTGAAAGGTGTGAAGAAGAATTCATCTCCGAAAGAATCCCTTCCTTCCTGACTATGTGAAGGATTTTATTCAATGTGAACGTGGACGTGACCAAGTGTGCCTCAGAAAATCCATTCATTCCTTTACTTTTCGCCCTGCCAGGATTTTTTTTTTCTGGCCCCGTCGTCCTCGGTGGTGGTACGGTGGATCCATTCTTCAAATTGTTGGGTTTGGTTGTCGCAGAATGGTTCGTGCTCGTGGTTTCAATGAAACAAACTTTGACAAAGTTGATTTGACCCTCTCATTTGACATGGTCAGCATTCAGCTTAGCATGGGTTGGTTGGTTGGCGTTGATCGGTCAGTGGGATCGCGTCGCGTAGTGCTTGTGTAAAACTGACTGAGTCGTTTGTGATGTGCCAATTCCTTCAAAATCACGTACGCAACCAAGACGCACTTTTAAGGGAAAAAATTGACTTTGAATGAGCTCTCGTACTCCGTGCTTGAAACGAAGTGGAATAATTGCGAAGCAAATTGGTTTCCCTGACTTGTTTTGGAGGGTTGGACCGTGGGATTTGGATTTGCACGCTTGTCCGCCGGGGTCCCAGGCTTTAGTGTGGGTGTTAATTGGGAATGTGAATTTGTATTCGTCTGTGGATTTGGTGACTGACTGACTAATTTATACATTGCTAACTATCAAGTGGTCATTTTTGTGTGAAATGTGGAATACTTGTCACAGAATTTGAATGACTCGCGTCGCGTCTGAGTTTCCAGCCAGGACATTCACATCTGTCAAAATGACTTTGAATTCAAATTTCTCTTTATTTGGTTCAACCAAATGGAACAAGGGGCGGAAGGGGGCTGACACTTTACCTCCGAGTAGTCTTGGTACTTATGATGATGACTATGAGAGATTTGAGAAACGGCGGATGGAATTGGGCTACTACTCATCATCTTCAAATTCATCCGCATCCTCCTTGGGAGGGAAGCAATCCCTTCACTGCTCTCTCATGTCACGATTCCTTGGACGCCGCCGTCGAAGGAATCGCTTCTCTAATAAATTCAATAATACGACCAAACACACCGACGCCAAAGAGTCTCGAAGGACTCGAGATTTTGAGCAGAAGGTGAGCATCTTAAGAATCCTCATCAAGTTGGCGTGTATGTAACATATGTGCAGTGCCGTGCGGGATACCCGGTCTGCAAGCCAGGAAATGAGATCTGGAACATAAAATAATATGTTAAACTTTCATTGTTTCAAATCATAGCCACGAGTTTGAGTGTTTTCAAAATCCGAGCTTGTAATTTCACGCCATATAATATTTTACATACTGAAATTGGTTAGGCACGACTCTGCACGACGCATGCGCGGGATAATACACAATGTAATTTAAAGTAGAGCACGGTCGGATATCGTGCACTCTCTCAGATTTTCTTGTCGTGATTTCAATTGGGAATTCTATTTAACGTACGTGATAATAAATATGTCCATGGTGGGCTTCATGGGGAATCCAAGTATTTACAAATTACGAGAATCAATTTCATTTTCCCTCCACTCAAAATTCAATTTCTGAAGGTGGGTCTACTTGAGTACACAAAGGGAATTCTAATGACATTTTAGATGAAACAATGGTCTGTGCAAATGACCTCGGACACCCACTGCTGCACATTGTCTTCCCCCCTTTGCTTTTCTCATTGGAATTGATCCTATTTCGTCTTGACGGGGGAACAGGTGTATTTAAGTGCGTACGAGACGGGGTAGGGTGGGAAGGTATTTTAAACTCTGTTAATGTCTTTCTCGTGGTTCCCCCGGACTTGTCATCGTATTTCACGTCCCAGGGTGCTTCTATGTTCCAAAGTCCCATCGTTTGGATTTTAATTTATGACCACAAGTGAATATTACTTGCCATGGGCTCGTCAAATTGGTTGTAAAATTGAAAAAAAGTCATGTAATGAGCCAAAGGGGTGAGATTTTCTTAGAAATACAGCTAGACGACAAAATGCGTAGAATGATACATATATTTACCCATTTGACTTCTCATTCTCCGAACAGGATGCGGACTTCCACTTGGTTAGCCCGGCGTGGCATCATGGCATGAGAAAAAACCCACATGCTGATCCCGCTTCCCTTTGTTTTTGTATGCATAATTTTATTTTGATTCCCATTTTTGGATCATTGACCTGGACTTGGATTGGACTCAATTCCAAAGCGGGGGGTAGTCTTCTTTTTTTAATTACACTTTACAACTCTATTCCCCGGTGCGGAGTGCGTGATGGATTGAAATGAATTGCAATTAAGACTATTAAAGCCCATGATATAAATTAACGATAGAGATGGATTGCTGAGCACAACTGCAACAACGAGTTTTCCCATCCTTCCATGTCAGAGTGTACTTCCATTTTGCACTACGACGATGAAGGAAAAAAGGGATTCCGCCGTGGAGGTATCGAGAGATGAATAGATAAACGACCAGAGCCCTATAACTGAGCAGAAAAACTGGATTCCACGACGTGGATTATATTGCGTACACGTCGTGACCAATTAAAATGAAACCTCTCACTCGGAAAAATATTTGAAGGAAATGTGGAATGGAAGTGACGGCTGTTGGATACAGGACGGTTTTGTGTGTTTTTCAACAAAATCCATACCCCGGTGTGTCCTAGTCATACGGTATCTTCCTATGTATGTTTTTAAATGTGGGCCTGTCAGAAAATACTAAGATTGACGATTCCCGCATGTAATGTGTACTGTGAATTGAAATTGTAGGATGGTGGTCCTTACAGACTGGCAAAATTGATTTGGGCAGGAAGTGTTGTACTGTACTTTACCCACGACGATTAGAATTAATGGCCAGGTATTAGGGAGGGGAATCCACCGTCTGGTCTTGACACTCAATTTTAAAGTTTGGAAGTGTAATTAATATGTTACGGGTGAATGGGGGCGCTGGACTTGGTGCGAGAGTCACGTTTTATTAATAACAAAATGTGAGTTATGGGATTGCTCGTCGTTTTCACCACGCGGGTTCACGTTTTCAATCAATTTTCAAGTTTTCAAGCTTTTGGAAATGGCGTCGTCCCATATCAGATTTCGTGGCAAACACATTGCCATACACAGGATTATCCTAGAAGAGAAACAATAGGGAGATCCATTACATACATTACACATGTTAATGCTGTTTGTTGGTAAATTGGCAATTTCATGTGATTTGAAACAAGGAATGGGTTAGGATTTTATTCCTCAGATCTCAAGATCGTGTCAAGGGAACTTAAGGGCTTGAAATTTGAGGTCGTAATAATAGGATACTTTTCGAATTGTGTGCATTGTTGGAGTGGTTAACGAGCAACACTGCAGAACACGAATTGTGGGCTAGCTTTTATGGACTTATGGCTAGGGTTGATTTCAAACTGAACAGACGGAAATTTGATCTGTCCAAGAAGGGAGCCTTGTATGTATGCATGTATTTGTTCGACCATACGTTTTTCCCATGCGTTAATTTTTTTTTCTTTGAGTAGTGAGGGCCTTCCCCGAGATTGTGTCGTGCTCACTCCTCATCCGTGAAATAATAGATCATCAGAATTCGTGCACACGTTTTCGACATGCCCGTTCCCTTGTGAAAGGATTTCGAGAAAATGAGACTTCCAGGCCTCCAAATGAACTCAAGCATGCAAAGGCTCGGGCTTCAGTCGAGATGCAAAGCAGACATCACACCGTTTTTTTGGGTTCCTTGGTTTTTTTTAAAAGGGATTTTTTTTATAGAAGATCAGGTAGGATGACAGGAGGACACTATTTCAATTGCGACACGACTTTGGGACCAAAAATGCATTGTCATTGTTGTATTCAAAATAAACCTTCGTTACAAATTTAAGGCATCCAGGACCCTGATACTGCATAGTTGTTGGTTATACCATTACCGCCCTGCAAATACGTTTCATTAAAGAAACTTGAAAATAATCCTGAAAAACTCCCTTATCTCCCAACCACGGCTGAGTAGAGAAAGTTTTATCTCATCAGGGGTTTTCCCCCGAAAAGTGAAAGTTGAACCAGTGTCAGGAAGGCGCCGGTTTTTTGGGCTTCGGCGAAATCAATTGTGTGTGTCGTGTCAAGCGACTGGGAATCGTCGTGCCTTCCAGCCAATAAATCACACATCCTTCAGCTCCATCAACAATGGCTCCTGAATGCAAGTAGCTTTTGTCCAATGTCTTCTACATTCTTTAATGTTTGGAATCCCTTATCCCGCAGTGCGAATTCTTGGATTACCGCTTCCTGAATAGTTGTTATCAATATTTTTGTTGATACTCAAGATTGTTGACTGCAGTCAAGTTGGAATTATTGGAACAAACATACGCACAGAATGCATGCACACACAAATATGTCCCGTGTCATCTTCATGACTTGAGGAGTTGAATGGAAGTCAAAGATTAAGCAAGGGATCACATTCCGTTGTCCCATTGTTGGTATGGACTTATACGCTCCTCGCCAATTCCGTTGGGGATGTGAACGGGGAAGGATGGGATTGCGAATTATGGTTGCTCTATATCTCAAGCTGTTTGGGAATAGTCAAAACTCACATCCTTATTTGTAATCCTCACTTGCTAACGATGTCCCATTCTTTGCACGACGGTTCTAGTTGGTTTTACATATGCAAATTTGTACGAAATACGACTTCAACGTATGAGATGAGATATGTGCGTGAACTTTTGCGAATTCAGGTTGGAATTACTCTATTAGGCAGTCATTTGACAGCGCGTACGGGAGCCGGTTATACAATTTTTTATTCGTACAAGGAAACACGTATTAGATTTATGGCAATTTCCAAATTCAACGGCAAATATCTGCTCGGCCGCACGCACTCCGTCTAGTTCTGTAGTGAATGGCACCACCGACTGCACTCCAAAATCTAAAAATGAATGAGGAATTCAGCATTCAACGAGGTTTGGTCGGTCTTATTCTTCTGGATTTGAATTCTTAAGCGTATTTCGCGTTGAACAGAATATTTACTTTTAGTACTATACCTAAGGTCTGGAAACGTGGATCGCGAGCGCCAGAGGAGGACATTTCGGCTCTTCTGAATCATAGCGTTGTTGCAGCCGTTGCCATTGCATGTACAGGGATTTTATGTATATTTTCTTAAGTAATGAAATTCAAGTGTCTTGTGTTGCCTGGACCGACCCCAGTCCGTTCTGGTGGTCGGAGTGTGTCCAAAAATGAAACGAGGCGTTGTGTAAGGGCACGACCGACCGTACCGTACATTACGCATTGAGTCGGAAGTAAAAGAATGAAAGAAAGGGGTCCGTAAGTCGTAACTTGTGTATGACTAGGAGCCCCAGCGTTTGTCGGCTCCTGGAGAATGTGTAATGTAGAGAAATGTGGAAAAGGGTGTGTTGTGTGTGTGATTTCAATTGGAGTGAACATGAGAGTTTCCCTTCTTCTAAATGGAAGGAGATATCCATATTTGAGGGGTTTTGTGTCGCAGGAGGAAATCCAGAGCCTCGGTTTCAGGGCTGCAGGAATCGTCTCCCCCGAATAACTGGAAGATGAGTGTTAGTTGGCGCCAGGGGGACTGGAATGTTTTTGGAATCTCACAAGATTTCTCCGGGAATTGTGAGCCAATGCAATGCCGTGCCGTGACTCCTGGACTTCCACATTGAGCGGGGGGCGACGACGGCGGACTTCCTTTCTTTCACTTGGCGGGACGACGGGAGCCGTTTCCAGGCGTCCAAAACCCTGAAACCTTGTCTTTAGCCTGTGACTTTTATGTTATTACTGCCCATTAACCCGCACATTCCATGCATTACGTTATACCCTCGTTTCCGCATTCCCACGGAACATTGTTTTGGCTTCGGCGGAAAAAAAAAAGTTGGGCGGGTGGTAAAACTTTCGCCATTCTATGGGGACCCTGTGGTCCTCCGTTGATTTAATGTCTAATGAATGGCCGCAGGTTTTCCTAAGGCCAATCCATCCGTGTGTGAAGGGAAATTAAAGTGGAGTTGGTTGGTCCATAACTCAATTCAATCTTGGCTTGGATCCTTGTAATTGTTTTCCGAATTGATTTCTTTTCGTGTTTGGGAAAAGAGATTTTGAGGACGGTGCGGTGTGTGGAAGTTTCCTTTGTGAGATAAAAGAATAACCGCACTTATTAGGGAAATGGAAAACTGTTGTCTGTGTTGAGTCTCACTCTTCCGTTCAAGCATGGCTAGGGGTTCAGGATTGGGTTTCAATATAATTGGTTTTGGATTACAACCAGTTATCCATTCTTCCCCTTCTTATGAAGTAATAACTTTGTTTTTATCGTACAAATGATAGGGGAGCTGGGAATCCCGTAATGTAAATAAAATAAACTCTGCAAGCAGAGATCGAAAAGAGCAGCTGCAAAGCTATCAGACACATTCACACAACTTCCATCAAACCCCACAACACAAGCTCCATGAAATCCCATCCTCTCCTCAG
>JAAXYW010000850.1:0-28537 GCA_036851895.1 Orthonychiurus folsomi | reverse complement strand
GTATTCAGTCAATTTAGTAAAGGTAGCCTCAAATATAGTTACACTGAATTTGAGGGTTTAACTTTAGTTTTTTCAACTGTTTTGTGCTTTGCTGATGTCATTGTCAATGTATATTTTTTGTTCTTTCATAGCAAAATTCGTCGATTCTAAACTGAGGCTTGGAAACAAAGAGGCGACCGAGGAAGAAATGGAAAGACTTTTGGATAAAATTATGGTTATTTTCCGTTTCATTCATGGGAAAGACGTTTTTGAAGCATTCTACAAGAAGGATTTAGCTAAACGGCTCCTTGTTGGGAAATCAGCAAGTGTTGATGCTGAGAAGAGCATGCTGTCCAAATTGAAACAAGAGTGTGGCGGCGCTTTTACATCTAAGCTGGAAGGAATGTTTAAGGATATGGAGCTGTCGAGAGATGTTAACATTGCCTTCAAACAGGTTAAATATCAAGCTTTTGTTTAGTATTGAGCACTGTTTTAAGATACGAATACAACTTATTTTGCAGCATACTTCCAATCTGAAGACGAACTTTAACTCAAACATAGACTTGACAGTAAATATATTAACAATGGGATACTGGCCTACGTATCCAATTGTTGAAGTTAATCTTCCGCAAGAGATGATCCAATTTCAAGAAATATTTAATAAGTTCTACCTTGGAAAGCATAGTGGAAGGAAATTGCAATGGCAGCCTACACTGGGCCATTGCATGCTGAGGGCAGGGTTTGAAACAGTAAGTTGTTAGTATTTTGTGTGGAGAAATTTGTTTGAATTTGTTATTCCCATTTAATAATATCATGTAATCTTATTTATACCATAGGGAAACAAAGAATTGCAAGTTTCTTTATTTCAAGCCTTGGTACTGTTGTTATTCAATCAAGCGGAGGACCTTTCGTACGAGGAGATTAAACTGGGAACTAATATTGAAGTAAGGGATTACAGCTGTTCTAATCCTTAATTATATTTAACACTGCGTTTAATGTTTAGGATGGAGAAGTG
Organism: Orthonychiurus folsomi; assembly: GCA_036851895.1. Classification (NCBI taxonomy): domain Eukaryota; kingdom Metazoa; phylum Arthropoda; class Collembola; order Poduromorpha; family Onychiuridae; genus Orthonychiurus; species Orthonychiurus folsomi. The sequence continues at coordinate 27,543 of JAAXYW010000850.1, read as the reverse complement.
AAACGGACGTTACAGTCTCTTGCTTGTGGAAAAGCCCGTGTATTACAAAAAACACCCAAAGGAAAAGATGTGGCGGACAATGACAGATTCCAATTCAACAAGGAATTTGCCAACAAATTATTTCGTGTAAAAATTAACCAAATCCAAATGAAGGAAACGGTTAGTACTATAACAAAATTACTAGCGAATTGCCAAGGTATGTTCATTAAAATTTCATTTCTAAGAATGAGGAGCAAAAAGCCACAGAAGAAAGGGTTTTCCAAGATCGCCAGTACCAAATTGACGCAGCTATTGTTCGAATTATGAAAATGAGGAAAACATTGTCGCATCAATTGTTGGTGTCTGAATTATTTAACCAATTGAAGTTCCCCGTAACGGTAAGTGCTAATATTAAATTTTTCTAAATTTTGAAACGTCGAAAACGAAAACATAAGAAATGTTTTATTCCCAGCCGGCTGACCTGAAGAAACGCATTGAAAGTCTAATAGATCGAGACTACATGGCGAGGGACAAGGAGAATCCAAAGCAATACAATTATGTTGCTTAGGGCTAAATAGGATTATGAATTTTTAATACATTTCTTATAGGTTTAAAAGAAGCAAGTTGGCTAAACTTTTGTTGTCAAACTTACATTTTAATGGCTAGCTGTATGGTTTTCATAGTCGGGAAAAAGTATATATTACTTCGAGCAAGGAAGCATTCATCACCTAAGACTTGTGGATTGTAAGAAGAGGACTGAACCATCAGTGTAGAGTAGCAACTAAGGATCGGATGTCTTCGATCACATCAAATGAGATGGATGAACTGTGTATTTCAGTATAATGTCTGTATGAATTTCAAAATTAGCTTAAGAACTAGGATGACAACATACAGTGTGAAAGTTATTGTGTACAGATGTGTTATGAATCTGGTGAATGTTTCCGCTTAAGAATTCACATATTGTTTGTTTTTCTATATTCTTCCTTCCTGATGTTCACAACAATGCATATACATGTTAATTTAGAATTAGGAGATCAGGAAAGAATAAAGTAAACCATTATACAAAAGATCAATTCAGTCGAAATGCTTGAGTTATTTGCTAGAGCGGATATTATTTTTACACACTATATCTTCACCACAAGCTTTATTAAAAGTTATTTTCTAAGCATTGGATGCAAAATCGCAATTAATTGCAGAGGCATAGATTCGCAGCTATAGAGTTGAGGGGGTGCAATTTGTGGGTCAAGGCATGTGAGAGCCAGCTCATTCTGCAAACAAACTGCCGCGTCCTCTTCAAACCTAACTGTCCAAACCTCCGGATATAGGATTACGTGGAAGGTGAAGTTAGACGAAAATACGGGGAATCGATCGGCTTCAACTAATTGTCAACTATTTATTAATGAACTAACTTGTTGACCCGAAATACCGTAACAAGTATTAGCCACAATGGTGGAAGTAACCGCGGGGAAACGGAGCATCTACGCAATCCTTATGGTCGGTTTTCTTCATGCGAGTAGTGGATTCTATCTCCCGGGACTGGCACCTGTCAACTTCTGTCCCGAAGACAGCAATAATGCGAATAATCCGACATGCCAAGTACGTAAGATTTGATAAAGTTTTAAGTCATTTCCCATAAGAGTTGATATTTGACAGAATGGGCAATTACACATTGGTTTTGAATTGGTCAAGATATTAATTACTACCACAACCATAAATGAGTGAATCCAGATTATCTGGATTACATCGCATCGATTGTTATATTAATATGGAGTGTTTAGATTCAGAATCCAATTTGTAAAATATTTCTATTTGTTTTTTTAGTCGAAAATCCAGCTGTTTGTGAATCGCCTAAACTCTGAGTCGTCTGTTATTCCATACGAATATCACTAGTAAGTCATAATTTTGGTATAACGGTTATAAAAATACTTTTAATGCTGTAATTAACCCATTTTTTTACTCCGCTTCAATGTAAATTATGGATGCTCATTGTGTGCGTTATACGTATTGTATGATTATAAAACCACTCTTTGCCGTCCTCCAGTTTCGACTTTTGCATGGCGACTGGAGGCGAATCAAACTCTCCTGTGGAAAACCTCGGTACGTGTCTTTTATAGTTTTTGTTGTGATGTTTTTTATGTAATGTAATGTTAAATTTTATTACAGGACAAGTTGTTTTCGGTGAACGTATTCGGCCTTCACCATACGAGGTATACAAACAATTTCAAATTATCAATATGTAAAAGAGTGGCTCGTGCTACTTCTAAATTGTTTTTCTGACTCTACGTCTATAATTCTGATATGTTTGTAATTTTCAATATCACTACAAAAGTGCATTTCATATATATTGCCTGTGTCTATTATCTATGTTTATTATACTTAATTATCAATTTCTTGAAAATTTTAGATTAGTTTCATGAAAAAGGAAACATGTCGGACGGTTTGTACAAAGACTTACGATCCAACCAAGACGGAATCTCTTCAGACGCTTGCTATTCTCAAGAATGGAATAAGCTTAAATTACCATCACCATTGGATTGTTGGTAAGTTAGGCTAATGTTGTGTTGGATTCCTTGTTCAAATGATAGTATCGATTATTTGACCTAATTCTGCAGATAACATGCCTGTCACGTGGTGTTATTTCGTTGATAAGGAGCAACAGTACTGCAACATTGGTTTTCCTATGGGCTGTTACATTGACAAGAATAATGTTCCGAAGGACGCTTGCGAACTGATCAGACGCCCTACACCGGACACATTTTTTGTGTTCAATCATGTCGACATCACAATTACTTATCACAGCGGGAGTAAAGCAGAATGGGGAAGTCAGCTAGAGCCAGGCGCCGGTCGTATCATTTGTAAGTGTTCATTTTCTTAAAAAAACGCAAAGTGTATCATTAATTTTTGTTTATCTACTCTGTTACAGCCGTAAAGGTCGTACCAAAAAGTATCAAACACAAGAAGGACTCCAAAACTTTAAATTGCGACAATGAGGATGAGCCAATGGCCATACCTGCTAAAAAGCTTAAAGAAGAGCTCAGCATCACTTACACATATTCCGTCAAGTTTGTGGTTAGTTTTTATAATATTTAGTTCAAATTTCAAAATCAGAGCAATTTTCAATGTTGGTTCTGCCACTTAACCACTAAAATTGCACATTTGCCTCTCCATAATCTGCAGGAGGACGACTCGGTGAAATGGTCATCCCGATGGGATTATATTCTTGAATCCACTCCACAGACAAATATTCAATGGTTTTCAATTCTGAATTCCCTCGTCATTGTGTTATTTTTATCTGGCATGGTTGCAATGATTTTGCTAAGAACCCTCCACAAAGATATTGCTCGTTACAATCAGGTGAGATGTCGCAATTTGCTAATACAACATGCACTCGTCAAAATGTCCTTTTCACCTAATTTTCACATTTTATTGTGCCCGGACTTTTCTTCCTGGAAAGAAGATTGATTCTGGCGAGGATGCACAAGAAGAGTTCGGCTGGAAATTGGTTCACGGAGACGTTTTTCGTCCACCAAGAAAAGGAATGCTGCTTTCAGTTTTCTTGGGGTCTGGGGTTCAAGTTTTGGCATTGAGTGTAATTACTCTAGGTAATCGATTTTGCAATCCTATTGTGTACCAGCTTTTGAGCAGAAACTAAATTTGTTTGTCGACAGCTTTTGCATGTCTCGGGTTCCTTTCACCGGCAAACCGTGGGGCTTTGATGACCTGTGCGTTGGTCTTGTACGTCTGTCTCGGAACTCCAGCAGGTTATGTTTCCTCGAGAATTTACAAAAGTTTTGGCGGCGAGAAATGGAAATCGAATGTTATCCTCACCTCGATTCTGTGCCCCGGGTATAATTTGAGAGCATGAAATTATTGCAATTTACCTTGTGTTTTATGTTTTTAATAATTGGATTCCAGAATCGTTTTCGGACTCTTTTTTGTCATGAACTTAATTTTGTGGGGAAACTTAAGCTCGGTGAGTGAACATAATGCGTAACAATTTACGCTTACGAAAATTACAAATTTGGGCGTAAAATAAATAATAACATTTCTACAGGCTGCCATTCCATTTTCAACTTTGATAGCTCTTCTGGCACTTTGGTTTGGAGTCTCCGTGCCTTTGACCTTCATTGGGGCATATTTTGGTTTCCGAAAGCGAGTGATCGAACATCCAGTCCGAACTAACCAAATACCTCGACAAATTCCAGAGCAGAGTGTTTATACTCAGGCTGCGCCTGGTATTATAATGGGAGGAGTTCTCCCGTTTGGTTGCATCTTTATACAACTTTTCTTCATCTTAAATTCAATTTGGTGCGTTAAATTGATTAGTACATAGACAGATTGGCTAAGCCCCATATGTAATTGAGGATTGTATTTTGTTATTATAGGTCTAGTCACATGTACTACATGTTTGGGTTCTTGTTCTTGGTCTTTATCATTCTCCTGATTACTTGCTCCGAGACGACCATACTTCTCTGCTATTTCCACTTGTGCTCTGAGGTAAGTAGGTATTCATGTATTAATTGGACGGAGAGATGGTGATGGTAACTTATTGTTAAAATTTTCAGGACTATCGGTGGTGGTGGCGCAGTTTCTTGACATCGGGTTTTACAGCGTTTTACTTGTTCCTATATTGCCTCCATTATTTTGTGACAAAATTGAACATCGAAGGAGTCGCATCGACTTTCTTGTACTTTGGCTATACCATCATTATGGTGTTCCTTTTCTTTCTGCTCACTGGTAAGCTTAATACATTGATCAGTGTAAAATATTAACATTACATTATTGTGTTGTGTTATATTAATATATTTAATATCTCCATTTTCTCAAGGAACAATTGGATTCTTCGCATGCTTTTGGTTTGTCCGGAAAATTTATAGCGTTGTGAAAGTGGATTAATTAGTTCAGTGTAGCCACCCGGTATAGAAAACTTGCACCAAATATTCGCAGCACGTATTCAATCAGAATTACTTTCTTTATCTTAATGTGATGCACTTTAATTACGGGAAGCTGACAAATCATCTGAGTTTGTGAAGCGCTATGCAAAGTATTTATTCTAATTTTCGTAGGATCGGCTTTGATAAATTCAAGTGAAAAGTTAATAAATCGAATGTGAACAAAAGAATGGATAGGTGGGTAATTTCAAAATTTGACATTGACATATGGCGATTAAATGTGATGAGGGGTTAAACAGAATTCTTGTTGAGTTTTTATTTATATTATAATTTTTTGTGTAAGGATAAGTTTGTGTAGAGGTCTTACTCACTCGGCTTAGAGCTTCAGTATTTGTATTGCCAATATCGCTGTTAGAAAAGCTAATATTCAGTAAGGTGTGTACTGTGCTATGTTATACTTCTGTATATCTGAATCTGAAAGCGTTTTCTACTGTTTACTTACAATGTGGAAAATGACTTGCGTTAGTATGAAGAACCCCTCCGCAAAAATCAGGGGCACTATATTTAAACTATGTAGATAGTTTGCAGTGAACGCCTGATGTTTGATTATAATAGTAAAATAGTAAATATTCATAAATTCTGTTGGGGTTGCTAATTTTAATGAGCAATATGCAATTTGGATTTCAGTCTTCAGAAGTTATATTTAGTTAAACTTTAGTTGGAATACTACTAGTTGAATGACTGCGACAAGTGTAATGTGTAATACAATTCCAATTTAAACGTAATTTTTATTGTACACGCTGGTCAATAATTGTATTATAACGAATGATTTGTTTTGTGACACTATCGGCCCAAGTCCTAAGTTAATTAATGAGTGTGCTAGTTTCAGAACGGAATAAATGAACCATAGTTCAATTGTTTACTCCGGATTTAACTAAGAATAACTTAATGGTATGCCATAACATGTTTAGTCCATGATCCACAAAAATTAAATAAATAAGAAAAATGTTAATTTGCCCTTCGTGTGCCAAAAGTTGTATTCAAGTGTTGCAGTAATGGGGTGGTGCAAAATTTCCAACTGTAGTATCCTGACGAACCAGACGACGGAGTCCCCGAACAGCGAGAGCCCTTTTCTCAATGTCAGAGGTGAACGCCTGTTCCACGACATCTTCCCCTTCGCTTCCATTTTCCACAGACATTGACCAACTGGACATGCTTTTTACACAGTAGCCAGATTTGTCAAATGATTCCATGTCTGCTGAGGATATGGACTCCAACCGACTAAATCGGGGGTAAAGAAAGGGTCCTGGCTTTGAAGTCCCAGCCGATTTAACGATAAGAGTCACTTCTTGGCTCACTGGCGAGTTTTCACCACTTCTGTTTCCAAAGAATCGACTCATAAATAGACTTGGGGGAAGAGAAATGTGACGTCGGAATGGTTTTCTAGGAATTAACTTAATCCGAGTATCCGTCCAAACATTTTCTCCGGCCTTCGGGAGTTCAATTTTATGAACAACTGCTTTTGAAGGATTCAAAATTGTTTCAATGGTAATGGACAAGGGCTCGATTCCATCGATATCAGAGTCGCTGAATCGATTGGGTGGATTAGCTTCCATGTAGCTGCTGTCTGTATCACTTGCAATGTCGACTTCAACCTGTAAACAAATTACATTTCAATGAGTTTCCGGGCAATCAACAGCGGAGTATTTATTGTACCTCATCCTCGGACTTAGAGCCTTGACACAAATAATCCGCAATTCCAAAATCCACACAGCACGACGGTTCTATTTTGACTTTCTCCAATTTTGCACAGTTTTCCTCAATATTCTTGTCCAGATTTATGTCTCTAGTCAGCTCCTTCAAATCTGGGTTCACGACAGCAATAAAATTGTCCATTATATTTTTCAAATTTGTTCCTTCCCTTTCTCCCATGCTTTCCCTGACTTGGTCTGCAATTCCCACTTCTCGAGACTCCTGGCCGTCCTGAGAAATTGTGATTACAATTGGACTCAACAGTTCAGTTGTGGCAAGAGTTTTTTGTTTTGGATGTTTAACAGCGGCTGCCGTGCTAGCCTTTTTGCGGCCAAGTGCTCGTTCACGAATGGTTTGCGAAGTTTTACTTTCACCTTGTTTTCCCGTGGACGCGTTGGTGGTTGTTTTTCCTCGAAATGAAATTACTGACGACGACTGATGTGGCCGTACTAAATGTTTTTTTGTAGGAGTTTCGGCTTGATGTGAACTCATTTTACACACTGTTGTATCTCTTTATCATTTGATTAGTTCGAGTTGCACCGGAGCATAATTAACCGTATTCAATTATCATGTTCGGAGTCTATTAGGACTCGTGTCGTCGGCTCGTTATTCCAGAATTAATGAACGTGGGTTCAGATGACTTTGGGTGGAGTAGGAATTGTTTGTGCCCTATTTTGTGCCTTTTTATTGTGAAAGTTAATGGCTAACTGTAATGGATTTCTCAATGGAATAGAACTGCGTTCGCAAAAGGTGTATTATTGGACGCAAAGTCAAGTATATACAATGTTTACCCGACCTTGAGCTTGCCACTAGCAATGTGTAGAACTCGTTAACCTAATCCGTTGCTCTGAATTTCGACAACTACAGCAGGATACCCACAATGTCACTTCTAATTCATATTGGGGAACTAGTCGACTTGAGCGTACCCGAACTCCGAAGACAGAAATTTGGATTTTTACTAACTGTATTATCGCACTTAATTAAGCGGAGCTCGAATTATTCACGGCTTGAAGTTTTTACACAACAATAATGCAATGAAGCGAGAACTATTCTTTTCCGATACAGTTTCAAGCAACAAGTGAAACGCAAGTTCTAAAATTTTCACTAAACTTGCCAAGTTATAAAGAAAAGTCACCAGGAGACTGTCCCACTTGAGCCGTAGAATGGCTCTGAAATAAGTAATTTTCTTGACGGTAGTCAGTTAGGATTTTATACGGAAAAGGAAATATTCGATCTGGAGGGAGCGTGCGTTGGAGTTTTGGTATAGTAATAGACTAGTAATGATCCGGTCCGCAATCCGCAGCCCACTTTTCCGTCCTCATTAATTTCCCCCTTTCCGTCCTAAACGTCATGTTTCTGTCCATCCAAAGCTTAAGCTCTGGACTTAAATTGGAATTATCCAGCGTCTTTTCCCTACTTCCCTTGAAATGTCCTAGGTTCGGTCTTCACTCCATCTAAATGAATTCATAATTGGCTTTCTTCGTCTTGCTACCCGACTATTTGCCAAATTACGTCGTCACTTCAATCAATGGGAGGAAGGACTACCAATACGGTTGAACAACAGAAAACCCACAGAATAACGCGATTAGTTGAGCATATCGAATTCAAGGGAGTTCCGCTAATATCCAATTAAACTCACTCGGTTCGTCGGTTCTCTTTCCTGCTTGTCGATTGCACTGTTATGTTGTTGTATGCGGCTCCTACTGGAAAAGAGCGCAGCTAGGGGCCTATTATGAATATTGTCTGATGTGTGTTGTTTTTGGTGAACTTAATGATTTGACAGTCTCCAACCCACGTAGTTCTTTTTATAGGCGATTCTAAGAAACTCACGCAGATTTCCTGAAGATCATTTCCAAAAATAGCCAATACTTAAATATTAAATGTTAATGCCAGCCTCCGGGGCACAAAAAAGAATGACGAAGTCATTAAGAAATATATAGGTATGGATCATGTGACACTGTCTGCTAAAGGTTTATTTCTCTAAAAGTGTGCTATTTTGCAGGGGTTTTTGAACCTCAAATTATTTGCTAATTTTAGCCTGAACACAAAACTAGAATGCTATTATTGTTGTTTTAAGTGTCCTACTGTGTTTTGCAGCACTGGCACTCCTATGCTTCTTGCTATTCGCAAATTATTAATTTGTGGATATGAAAATCTGTGTTTTTGTATGTTAAAGGTTAAGTTATTTGTTTTTACTCTGAGTTTTTATTGTTTTGATCCCAGCCCCTGTTTTTATCTCAGTGTTATCTAAACCCACCCACACAAATGTGTGGGCTTTCACTTTCAAAAATACATTGAAGGAAGTTCTATTTCATAATTACAGTAATTCATTTTAATTGGCTGCTCTTTTGGGCAGCTGCTGGGCACTCATTTCCTTGTCCCATTCAACTTTCTTTGCTCTCAATTCCTCCAGCCTCTTTTGATCCGAAGTACTCATATCCTTTGTGAATTTTATTTCAGGCATCTTGGGTTTCAACCAGAAGAACGGCTCATCTCGTTCGGTTTGTGTTTGGATTTCATATCCTGTAATTTTCTCAGAGGAGGTCATTGACCCACAAGTGCTGTGTCCAGTTGTTTGTACTCCAGATGCCTTCCCTTCTTTTGGCCTGCTATCATGCGGGCTTCCTTATAATTCACAGAATGCAGCAAATTAGTCAAAGTGCATTTAAACTCTGTTCATGCTAATTGTAAAGCACTCACGAGTTGAAGACACACGTGTCATTAAAGATCCAAGAGCATTTGCAACCTTCGCTGCTTCATCCAACGTGCGCACAGACTCACCAATTCGTTGTTGAACTCTTTCAGCTGATATATTTTGATATTCTTGCTGACGCTTGTCTGTTTCAAATGATTTTTGACTTTTCGCTGAAATTCCCTTTGCTTTTCCTTGGGACGCCTTTCGCTCGAGACTAGGATCTGCATTCAGATTATTATGGTTGTATTTGTCATGTTTGATTTCAAACTTCAATTCCTCGGCTTGCTTCTCCTTCATTGCTTGTTTAGCCACCATGAAATGATCCAAATTCTTTGGCGGCCCCACCAATTTGTGGAGAGGTTGATGCGGATACTGCGGATCAACCATTTTTCGGTGATTATCCAAAGCGGATGCTCCTTCTTTCACTCTATTGGAAAATAATTCCGAAGTATTTGCATGCAGGAGCGACCGGAGTTTAACAACGCCGGCTAGGTCCAAGGAACTATCAGTCGGGCCATCACCGGTTGTAGATTTTGACGCTGTTGGTTTTGCAGGGAATTTAGGTGCGGCCGTCTGTTTCCGAGCATTACTGGGCCCCTATCAAATTAAAAACCATTCAATTCAAATGCACCTGTTTATTTTGCAGTTCAACCTAACCTTCACCTTTGGTGGATTCACGACTTTCCCAAGTTTCAACTCCTTCGGAACTTCATCCACAATGCTCTCCAACAAATCATCGGGGAATTTTCCAAATGCGTCCTCATCCCATTTAAATGTTTTCTTGCGCCTAGTTTTATCACCCATGAATCGATAATTGTCCGAATAAATGCCAGGCGGAAATTTTTCAGTTTTGATGCCCTTCTTTGAAGAGTTGAGGCTAATTTTGAGAGAGTCTCGGAAATGACGTGAGATTTCTTCCAATTTGTCATTCACAATTGCCTTTGTGTCTGGATCCGGTCGTGTCGGTGGCAAAATGTAATTGCGCTTGCCAATCGTGTTTAGGAGTCCAGTACTCGGAGCAGGGGCCGCCGTCGATGGCTTGGCACCTAGTGTAGTTGTCAACTTCATATTTTTCCATTCTTCCCGTTTATCTAGGATTCGCTTGTGAATGGCAGCAAATGATTTGTCCTCCTTAGGCTTATCCTTCACAACATTTTGCAATTCCTTCCTTAAATTTGCACCAATCAAATTTTTCTCACTTTTGCTCAGTCCAGCGCGCTTAGTTCCGGCTCCAAATGGCAATGGCTGCCTGAAAATTTGGATCCAATAAAATAAAATAATAAAATAAAATCCTCAAATACACAGTCAATTTTCTGGATAATTTGAAATATTTAAATCACCTCTGCTCTTTTCCACGCCCATACCCGCTAGTTTTGGTGTCCAATCCAATTCTGCAAAGTTCCTTTCGAATGCGGTCTTGATCGGCCATAAATGTTTCTCCATGTATTTGCAAATCATTTTCAAATTGGTTTAATTCATCCATCACGTCTTTCATGACATTATTGACTGGGCGAGGCTGTTGTGCACCGGGTTTTCCCCTTTTTAAGATATCCGCTGGCAGTTGATCTTTCCCAGACAAAAGTCCACCAAGTAGTCCTCCTTTTAATAATGGATTTCTCGGGTGATGATGATAATCGTCGGCCATTGTAGAATTTGATTCCTTTTGCATTTGCAAATGCATTTCCGGTGGCAAGCCCCCTTTACGAAAATTGGTCAAAGGGATGAGCTCAGGCTTTCCGGTCAGATCCAAGGAAGGAACCAAAGTTTTACGCAAATCTTGGATTTCCGAGGAATGACCCAGGTCAGGAGGGGGCAATACAAATTTTAAACTGTGGGCACGCGTTAACCCACTTTTGACTGGTGTTCCATTAGGTCGAACCTTTCGGGAAGTTAGAGCCTTATTGGGTGGGGCGGATGGACGAGAGTCAAATTTTCTGGAAGATGAGGTTTTGAGGATTCCCTTTGGGGGTAGTTGAGCTAATTTAGTTATTTTGGGCGCGTTTAATGCGAACCCTCGGCTCTCAAATACTTCCTCTGTGGTTTGATTTGTTGGTTTGTCAAGTGGTTTGCGGAGAGGAAGGCTTGGTGGCATTTGGTATTTGACGAATGGTTTTGCGGCGAACATTTTCGTACAAGTATTGATAATTCCAACGAAAAGTCAAATTAAAAACCTAATAATTAATGAGCAGTTGCAAATTAAACATGTTTTACTATAAAATGTAATATACAGTTCATTTACTTTTTTTGTCCAAGAGCAGCTGAAAATATCAACAAATGCTTTATGATAACAGTCAAGCGCCTTTCCCGTTTAAAATTTTTAACGCAATTTGGTCAGTGTACAAAATGAGTAAAGTTTGACCCTCAACTTGTTTGTTTATAAACATTGCATGATCTAGGAAACTCGCCAGAAATCCAAAATGCCAATCAAAATTCGTATCACGTCCGTGTGTTGTAATTTTGTAGTAGCTAAATTTTAGATTCAGTTGAAGCTGTAAGTGCGGGCGGACTATTGTGTAGAATTAAGCGAACAGGCCGGAGAAATTACTTGAAGGAATCCCAGATACTCATAAAAAAGTTTCCACAGTTTCGGGGCTGTCAATGGACGAGTCAGTTTTGTGCTGAGTCTGTATTGAAGGAAGAGGTAGTGCCAGAAACAGATGAAGGCAGTATAATTATAATCAAATGCTGACATGTCGGAAAAGTTGGCAAAACTACGATTGGATTTAAGAAGAGCAAATATGAACTCGTGATGAATCTCCGGACAGCACAGCGGAAACCGCATTGTTATGTTGGCCGCAATTTTTGAAAAGATCAAGTTTATTAGCATTTTAGTCTTTTCTGTTTACTGTACTAAAAAATTTGACTACACATTGAAAAGTTCAAATAGTCAGATTTAATAACTTTAAGCACCAGACCAGTCCATTAAAATTTAAAATTTAGTCAGACAAGGTTAGTCATTTGATCCTGGATCTCCTCCTGGCGTTTCATTTCCTGGATTCTCCGATGCTCGACAACGATCCTTTCCAAATTCTTCTTTCCACTCAAACTACGTTCTCGTTGACCATTCTTGGCCTCCGATTCATCCTTAAGTTCCTTCCTTCGCTTCCTTGCAGTTTTCATTTGATTAGACTTACTCAATTTTGCGAATGTTTTGCCGGCCACGAACGAGGAAAGAAGACTGATTCGTCGGGATAATGTCACAACTTGCTTGGCTCCCCAGGATAAGTGCCCGAGGCTGCATAAAATTCGGGACCGAACGTCAATATCTACAGAAGGCACGGCATCACTCATGGATTGAATCACAGCCCCGTTGCAGGCTAAGGCCATAACAACAGTTCCAAAATCCACTTCATGGCCGAACTCCAATTGACCCACAGCCTCACACATCAATTTGATTATTTTTCGATGAGCTTTCTTCACTTTGATACCGGCACTGAGTGCAGCCAATGAATTATTTCCGAACTTCAGAATGGAGTCAATTTCTGCTACGCACATCGTCAGATCCTGAATAGTGTCTATCATTGAATTGGCAGTCACAATCGCCACTTCTCCATTGTCATCTCCAGAAAGTGGTTTCAGTCCCGGAAGTCTTGGGCATCTCAAAACATCTTCAATTTTCATTGCTCTCTGAATCGCACTCTGGATTCGCCGACATACGTCATGGAATCCAGCCGAAATTTGGAATAAGACTCCAGAAAATACATTGTAACTTCGGTACTTGCGACGATAGTGGGATTTAAGTTCGTAGGATGGTTTAGAATGTTTCCCAGTCAAAAAGTCCTGAACCAACGGGCCTAGTTTCCCAGATATTTTTGCCATGAAGAATTTTGATGTGGTTAATCGCCCGGCTGCAAAGGACGAGTTGCGATCCACCATTTCTATGAGGCATTGGGGGGTTGGCACAACTGCTTCTGTCTTGTCTCTAATTGCTGATCCGAGCAAATGGATTCCATCCATGCTTCCCGTATAAGAGAGCACAAATTGCCAATCATTACAATCAATTGTTTGTGTCAAAACTCCTGGGCGTGCGGTGATGGATAAATAGAATTTGTTTTGGTCTCTCTCGGATGTCCAACACCAAATATCAGACAAACTAAAAAATTAAAACCGGCTTCATTCATACCGCGATTTTCCTAAATGCAATAGAATTACTTACTCTGAATGACTTCTCTCAATTGGGATGATGAGGTTGGCGTCAGCGTCAATGACATTGGAACTGCCGCTTGAAGTATCATTGGCGTTTTCATTTTGCACTTGCAAATCCTCATCTTTCTTGATGATTGAAATGACCGGAGAAATTATTCCACTTTTTGGAGTAGAGGATTTTGAAATGTACGGAGAAGTTGAAACACTTCTTGGAGGAGTTGGTTTGGCGCTCGACTTGCCGCTGCCATTTCTTCCAAAACCTTGAGAATTCCTCAGTGACTCCAAATATTCCAAAATTTTTCCTCCAGTTTTGATATAAATCTCAGCTGCCCGCTCTAGCGCATCCATTTCATTTCCCAGACGAAATGAATTCCTGGAATTTAGGACTCGCTGACAGTGCGACAGGCACATCGGAGCTGTGGATGATATCCTTGAACACTGTATTGATTAAAACAATACTGGTCTCCGATGCGGTGAATACATCGTAACACATGTCTTGGCCAACTGTCTCTAGGATTGACCGGTTCAATTTCTGCGAGACAGGTGTCGGGGTAGACGGTGTCGACATCGCGGATTTATCCTTAGGACTGAGATCGTCATTTCCATTGTTTGGTTCATTGTTATTATTTTCCAAATCCTTGTCATCCTCTTTCTCAATTTCGGTTTCTGTTGTATCTACAGGAAGTGGTAATGAGGTTGAAGTCGATGGTAAAATATTTGCTTCAGTTAAGTTTCCGAATTTGCCAAGTCTGGCCTGACTGCGACAATACTGCTCTGGGATTTGTGAGGGTGCGGGTTGAGGTGAGTTTGGTGATGTAGCCATGCTGTCCAGGGAAACCCTAGCCAAAGAGTGTTCTTTGGCATTCCGCTGCTTCTTCAATGATGACATCAGAAACGGGCTCTATATTAATACAAGTCAAAATATCAAATTGACAGGTTGGAAAACTTGTCATATTTGCCCAAATCTTAAAACTCTTATTTGAGTTATTTGACGTAACGCAGAAAATATTACCATTTCGTTCAGCTCAGTTCAACAAATAATTTGTTGGATGCTTGCTACTATTGAACCCAAATTTGTGTAAGGAATCGGAATTTTTGTAATTCAATTAGTTCGCCTACAATCATCTCAATCATCTGGGTCTACCCAGCTAGGGCTGAGTATGCTTAATTTTACATTAGTTGCGCGGAAGATCAATTCTGATACTCCAATAATAGTCGGAAATTGTTAACATCACAAAAACTCAAAGCTTACTTGGTGGTGCCGGTGGTGGAATAAATTTCTTAAGCAACTTGTACTCCTTTTCGCTGACAACTACTTCGCGAACAGACTTCCCTTTCGGAGGCCTACGTTTCACATCAAAGAATTCACACTTGTAAGGAGATTTATCCCTGGACTTAGAGGATGCATCGAAACCCACGAGCCCAACCTTTCCATCACAAATTCTAAAAAAATCAAATGGTTCAAATTCAAATTAAATTTCTTAGAATGACACGAGAGTACACGGCAAATTTTTTTTTAATTTGTAAAACTTGACTACTTACATAATTTTTCGAGGTGATTTCTTTTTACTGCTCTTCTTTTGCCCGGATGACCCCTTGGCTTTACTGCTACTGGATGGACTCTTGAATCCTAGCAACGTTTTTTTCTTTTGATGATTGCTGCTGGTTTTGCTGGAGGATCTTGAACTTCGGCCTCCTGTAGAACTGTCAGAATCCATTGCAACTTGGTCACTCGTAACTCGAAATCCCAATTGATCCAACTCCAAAAGCTTCCNCAAAAGCTTCCTGATTTTCTCAACGTCATTATCACAATTCAAAATCTCGGCATAGACAGAACTGAAGGATGTAACGGAGGTTTCCGCTGACCCGAAGCCGCGGACGGATGGACTGAATGATCCAATACTTTCCGTGCATTCAGTTCCGACTTCGACATCGTCAATGTACTGGCTGGACGAGTGGTTGTTGCTGCCCAGAAGGGATTTTGTTTTTGCCCGTCTTCCGACCCACATTTGTATCAATGTAACGCATGGAGGAAACACTAATGTCGTCGTGTCCTACAACTGTCCAGGAATCCATGGCCAAATCTGACTTTTTGTCTGGTGGCAATGGATTTGGTGACTTGGCTGTGGAATTTGAAGGACGCGGATTTTTGGAATTCTTCGGCGCCGAGGCACCGGCATTGGTCTTTTTTCCCACATTTCGGTCGTCATCTGAATTGTCACTCATCTCGGTTTTGGCGTTTTACGCCTAATTTAGAGTAAAATTTTGGGATAGGTTCCTAATATGCAAAAGCAGTACCGTCGTAAATCGGTTGTATGTGTTCAGTCATACAGTAAAATTTTGTTGTTCCACATTCAACTCAAACATACACTATAAATTTCTCTAAGCAACCAAAGTAAATTTGATCGTGTTTTGGGCTCGATCCAAAATGTTTAACTCGTAACGCAACAAATTCTTTTTTAATACTACTACTCTGTGTATCCCCAAATTTTACTGTTTTAAATAATTTTAACTTAGCAAAATTTCAATTTTTTCATTATCAATTTCATCATTCAATTAAAGTTTCAGCATCTTATCCACAAGTCCATACATTATTGCCATGAACAGCTGCAGCCTTACAATTGATAGGAAGAACTAAGAACCAAGATTGTTTGACAACAGCTGTTAACAAATCTTGGAAAGAACGTTTTTTATATTTTGGAGCTTCAACCCTACCTAGCAAGCTAACTTCTAGCTTTATAGATTTAATATATATTATTTAAAAGGATGTTAAAGTTTGTAAATAACAATATCAAGTAAGCGGGTTATGGGTCCACGAGGCTTACCCACAAGCAACCTCGTAATTCTAATTCGACAAGATATTCACAAATTAACTATAGTTCATATTCTAATCCACGATCGACAACAAATCCCCTTCGCATTTTCTACCCGAGTCAGTCAGAAAGTTCAAATATCTATTCCATTCCGTCTTTCCCAGCACCAAGTGGGTGCACGCACATATTGTTTAATTCTTGACAACGTATAAACGATGTATCCGCAACGCACATGGTGGCGCATGCAAATGCACATTACATTTAAATTATGAAATTGAGCTAGCTGTGGACTTCCTGCATTCCCACCTCAAATCCGTTGGAATTTAACCAGTAAACAATTCGTTTTGGCTTTGCATGTTTTAGCACGTTCTTCTCATCTCGTCAGTCAGTTGTCGTTGTTGTATATTGTGTGTGTGTCCCATGGGATTATGCATGCATCAGGGCCCCTGTTTAGTGTTGTCGTGTAATGTAATGCTTAATGCTTCTCAGTTGCATTATTGCATAATGAAAGTGAAAGTGAGTAGCCCATTCTACGTACGGTATGCCTTGCAAAAATACTACAATTCATAGGGAACCGTCCTTGGGATGATATGCCTTGCCGTCGTCGTCGTAGTGCCGTCGCGTCGGATTAGCAATGGAATTAAAGTGCTGTCTGTTCAAAGTTAACTGCCCCACCTTATAAACCCATGGGGTACCCCCAGTATGAAGTATGTAAGGAGAATTCCTTAAGATCCGTGCGTACGCGTACGTTATGCTGGAAGATAAATACAGACTTGTAAAGTTGGACGGAATATAAACCCCTTTTTTCCACTTGTTGGCTCCGTACCTGTTGGATTTTTTGGGCAATGCAAAAAACCCATCCCCACCTTACTCTAACCTACCTGTCATGTCGCCCTGTGCCTTTCCATGTACGTTTTTCCTTTGCCTCTTCAATTAATTTGGTTGTGGAGTCAGTCTACCTGTTGCTCTGCTTCGGCAAGCATCCATCCCTACACCGCGCACCGACGACGCGACGGATTGTTGTACATACACAAATTTGTAATTTTGAAGACGTGTGCTCAAGCGGCATAACGGGTGCTAAAAATAAGTGCTGGTTTATTATATTTTGGTCGGTCAAAGTGTACGGCGGTTGGTTCGTTTTATGGAAAATATAATGCGGGTTGAGTGTGAAGTGAACCCACGTGGATTTACAATTTAAGGAAACTTGGAGAATCCAGACAAAATTTGGGAGTGGAATTCACTAGTGTGTAGATTGAAGGAATTGGACTTCAGAATTTTTTTAAATTTGCAATATGCTGAGTGCAGAAAACAGGATTTCTACGGTAAGAAAATTTGGACCATGAGGTTTACATGCAGTTGGTCTTCTATCGTAAACTATTTTGCAAAATTCGGTTTGATGAGTGTAAAGTTTCCCGTTAAGGACGTGTAATTTAATATTGAAAGATGTAAAAAGATAACCAACCAAGGAATAACCTAGATCGCCCATCTGGAGATTATTTTGAGAATATTTAGATAAATAGAATAAAATTCAAATGGCAATTAGCCAAAAATAATTGTCAGAATTTGGCAGTAAAGTTTTCAGTTTGAACTCTTGTAAATCAAACAAAATATTTTTCAATTACCCGCAACATCAAAATATAATTTCTACCATAACCATTCCATTTAAATAATTTTTTGGCAATTACTGATTGACTTCTATTCAGATCCCCGCCCCAAATTTCTGATCCATTCAATGTGTCGGTCTCCCATTCAATTGTTTCAGTCAGGAGTAATTTACGATGGAAACAATGAAGTCAGAAATTGGATTTGTGTCCAAGTAAACCGCTGAAAATGAAAGTGACTACATACTTGGTTGTGTGCAAAATTCCATAGTAGGTTCCCCGCGTCCTTCCATCGAGTCAACATTTATTTGCAAAATGTATGACAGATGATTTGTTATGTTATACACACAAATGCGAAACGCCGACGACGACGCGACGGCCATTGCGTGGTTGTTTCCTCCAAAAGTTAGTTAACTTTTGGCCATGTCCATGATTGTCTATGTCCTTAAATGGGGATCCCATTGCCAGAAGCAAGGAGAATATTATTTTCCCTGTGTCCACATCCACACATCGCGTTGCTGTGTTTGAGTTTGCAATTGTGATGGGGAAGGACTTTTTAGTCCGGAATTATTGCCTGTTTGCTCATGGCGGTGGTGACTGACATACTTTTTGCTGAACAGATCAAAACTCAAGTCATGCAAATAAATAGGGCATTGTTCCTTAGCAGTTACAGGAGGAGCAGTGTTCATTCAGTTAAAATAAAATGTCCCTACAGCCCACGCTCTCTACTTATTTTCAGATGTTTCTCGGGGAAGAAATATTAGGTACGCGAAAGCTTACAAAAAGCTTAAGCGTTTAACATTTCAATTTTTAGGAAAATATAATTCAAAGTCGTCTAAAAAAATTTATTTGCTTGGTAGTATGGTTATATTATGTATCAGATGTTGGTTTTCGTCTTCATTGTAGTCAAATATTCTCGAATCTGACTAACACTTTAGCTTCTCTCTCTTCTAAGAACTAAAGTTGGTTAGAGCACATGTGAACAAAAAAGGCATTTGAACATTTGGAACAGAATGCAGAATCAATAAACTTTAGTCAAGATTTGTAATAGGGAAATTATTAAAAGTAACGTTGGTAAATCTATCAAAAGATGCCGATGGCCCCAATAACGTTAATTGCAAGCTAACCCTTAAAAAACTGACCTGCTGTAAGTTTAATGATCACACATTCAAAATATTGACAAGTATCATCAATGCGTAATCCCTTCTAAATGCTATAGCCAGAAAGGTAGTAAAAATGCAGAACAGAATTATAAATTGCATCCATTACACAGAGCAACAACAATTGCAATTCAATTGAAAGTGAGAATCCGTGACGGTTGAGTCGTTCGACTCGGCATTGAGTCCCCTCATTCACAATTTCCACTTAAATCAAGTGTGAATGAAGAAGACACCGTGGAAAAGCCTTCCTCGCGCATAACAATCAATTGACATTGGAGTGCAAATGGCAAAAAATGTTTTACTGTTTAAACGCAATGCTGGTGCTTTGCTTTAACAGTATGGCATTGTGACTCAATTATATTGTGGATTCAACTCAAGATTAAACGGATGGTTATATAATGAAACGTGTGGAAGTGGAGGTGGAGTATTTATATAATTTTAAAAGTACATAACGTTCGTGTTGCTTATTTCCTCCTCACAATTCATTTGATAAGTAAGGAGAAGTGAAGGTAATGGATTAAAATGGTGAGAGAGTTCAAGGGTTTCCCATTCCTTTTCAGTGTAATCATCGCGGGCATCAGATTGTTGTGTGTGTGAGTCTGTGATTTCCTTTTCCCTTGACGAATTGAAGTGTACTCATTCATTAAATTCACTTTTGATTCTATCTACCACCACTCATGCCATGTCTGTACAAAATACAGCCCTAGCACTGCACCGCGGGGATTTAATGAAATGGCTAAAGCTTCAGACGCTTGCCTGGGAGAAACCACAATAATATACCGTTACTGCATGTAAATTGCAGTTATATTTATGATGTAATTCACCTGTTCTAATTTCTTAATTGGATTCAGAGGTTAATACGTTTAGTTTAACCATGGGAAAGGAGGGAGAGGTTTTACTTGGAAAGCACAAGCCTTGAATGTCAATTCGTGCGAATTTTGTGCGGATTATAATAGAAATATGCTAAAATTTGCATTTGGCTTTGAATATTTTGCATATCCACAGGTGGGCCTTGTCGCCAGAAGCCCGGAAGGTCATGCCGCCAAAGGAATGCAAATCAAAGGAAAGGAAGATCTTTGGATCGAAATCCAAGCGCACACATTTAGGAATTGGGTGAATGAACATTTGCGGCCGTTGGGATTGCAAGTGAATGATCTTGCAACGGATTTGTGTGATGGGACTAAATTAGTTACACTGGTTGAGGCGTTACAAAGAAAAACACTGAGGAAAAATCACAATCCACAAAATCAACATCAAATGCTTGAGAATGTGACAATTGCACTGGATGCTGTTTCAGCGGACGGGGTCAAATTGGTCAATATTGGTAAGCATTCTTGTAATTTTTAAAATCTCAGGCTCTGTTTTCTCCAGTACTACTTATGCTATTTGACATAAGCTACCAATTTACGTCATTTGCTAGTTACTACAAAAATCTTAAAGAAGAGGTCAAAAATTTGCCGCTAGACCGCATTTGGTATGAGCTGAACAATTGCAGTTAAAAGGAGAAAATACTATGCGAAGCGCAAAAAAATTGACTACTCGCAATTTGAACCACGTTCCACTTCTATTGTAAATTACTAATTCAATATAAATTGGATTGACGCTCAAATCCTTATACACAAAAGGGACACCATCAATGTTTGTCGTACATGCAAATTATATAAATTTGAGCAATCACCCATTGCTCAATGCCCAATTCAATTTTGTCAACACAGCATTTCCTCAATTGTAATTGTCCGACCCCAGTAGTTATCCTGTTCTATGCTGCATTCTCCTGTGCTATTTTAATTTGGTCAATGAAATCCTGAAACAAACGAAGGATTTTAATTGAGGAACTCAAGGTTTTCAATTAAATTGAGTTTTTCCTTTCCGTTGGTTGTTCTGCAGATGGTTTCTGGTTTATTCGTGGTTTACACATTTATACTCACACGATCCCCAACAGAGAAAATTTATTTATCTATCATTGCAAAGCTTGATGTCTCAAATTTTGGCAACGTCTCTGCACGTCCTAGCCAAATATTTAGGTGATTAATTGTTGTAAAACTTTACAATTAATTGTCTTTGCAATCCTCTGCATTGCATTGCTTATCAAGAGAGAACATCCGATCTTGTCAAGTATTTTTTATTATCTTGGGAACCTACTAACCTCACAATTAATGCAAATATTTAGGCAGTCAACATTGCGAAATGCTCTTTGGCTCAAAGTAATAAACACAGTTTGACTTTCCTTCTTCGCCCACGCCGAGAAAACAAATACGATGGACGACAGAGCAGGGAACCTGTATGTTTTACTTTGTTATTAGTGGGCGATTAAAAGAGAAAATGCGTCGTTGGACTAAGGGCAGGGCACCTCCCTTCGGTCAGACGAACTCATATTCAAATTTGAAATGAATAAATTCATATTCAAGCTGCGCGTGCCCCTTGTTTCTTTTCCGATGCAGGAATCCTGTTTTGAATTTCATTTCATAGTGGCACATTACCACGACATGTCAAATTTATATAAAATGTGTTCAAATACTAATAATGCTAAAGATGACATTTTTGTATGTATAACGTTGGACATATCCGTTTTGGACAAATCCGACGTCTAAATGTACACTATGATAGTAAGGAAAGGTCTCAATTTTTTACATAATTCCTCCGAATTATAACCAGAGCTAGTCTGGTCCACCAAATCCCTCTAAACAGAGATATTTCGAAATTTCCCTCATTCAATGTGACTCTGCTCGTATTGTTATAAGAAATGCTTTTAGTGACGTTAATAAATTAATCCACAATAGTTAAATCAGTGCCAATGAAAAAGACGTTAATTTGTGGAATTTATGTTCAGGGAAGTCTAGCCCCATTCAAATGCACTGACGGCCGCCTCAGGAAAAACAATTTCGCAAAAACCTAAGGGGCCAGACTTAATATTACTGTCGCCAGGTAGATAGAAGCTAGGTGCAAATTGGATTAGGTGCACCTGCATTAGTCCACACGATACATAGGCTGGGTATCAGATTACAGGAATCAGCTCCACAGAACCACATCGACTGGCTTGTAGTCAATAAAAAATAGAATCATAAATGTTGATTAAAATGGCTGAAGTTGTAGAGCACAAAATTTTGGCTTTTTGATAGTGTTTTCTTCACTGATTCTGATTTTAAACACTTTATTAAATTTATGGCAAAATATTGTGCGTCCCACTGTTACCATTATTTTGACGGAGTCTGGTTTAACGCATGAATTCTACTTTTTTCCCTCTTTTAAATTCGGATTTGACTTACACGCTTACAACGGAATTTACTTCAGTCAACCTCGCCAGTGTTATCGTAGGAATATTTTCCCAGATTGGACAAACCCGTTGAAGTCTGCATACCCAGCCTTGACAGGATACCACAAGAACAAATCCATATAAGTACATAGCATTAACATTTGCGTCGTTCACGCCGTCGTCATCTCATCTTCGGAGATTTATTCTATTTGGATGTATCATCATCACCTGGCAAGGTCATTCCTTAGCCTAGAAACGCATAAATTAACGCCATATCCAATCCACTGATTATTAATCTTTTTTAATGGCGCGCCCTTTGCGAAATCTATGGGATTCTTTGAGAGGAAATGGGAATCAATGCGGAGATTTGCAAAATAGTCAATTTCATTAGTGTGCTGTGCCCACCATTGCATTGGGTAATGGGACTTTTTGGATGTAAATTTCCTTATTAGCAGTCATTAAACGTTTACCACATGCACCGCTCGTGTTTGCACTTTTCCACCACCCAATTGTATTCCATGGCTCATAGGGGCGGATGAATGTGTGATTCGTGCCAAGCCACGGACGGAAAGCATCATCGTTAAAACCCTGACTGGATAAGATAGCGCATGTTCATTACTTTAGGAAGGAAAAAGGTGTGGGAAACACATTTCTGAGGATTGAGTCACTGCTTAAAATGCTAGAGGGTAGATGCATTGCTGTGAGTCGTCCTTGTCATTTGGTGATTTTTAGTTTTACACAATTTACACCTTATCTGTGGATTTACAAGACGAAATATTTCCAACCATAGAGTGTGGACACAAAACACTTACGTCTCAGAAACTTTTCTAGAACGAAGGGTGCTGACATAATGTACAGGGTGGCCAGTGGGGTTGGAATCACAAGTCGTACAGATATGTTTAACACGTCATTGGAAAACTTAAGCTCAATGTGGATCTCTCATAAAAATTTCAGACGATCCCTACAGCGCGCTTAGCGCGGCGCTTAAATGACAATAAAAAACTGAAAAATATCAATTTTTCTCTGCTTTGCTGATGTGCCCTGGCACGCGAATAAAGACAAAACTCAAGTCAAGGTGGAATTAATTCTGTGTTGACATTCTGCTCGATTTTATTTCCCAAAATTGCCCATTTAAAAATTAGGTGAATTTTTGGTTTTTCCCCAAAACTTTAAAATGACAAATCCCATCGGTGCAATCCAAACTTAATTCAAACCCAGTGAAATGACTATTTGGGTCAATATTAATTTTATAATTAACCCTTAGTTTAATCTAATTCGGTTTTAGGAGCCATTCTAATCTTAAGTACTGTATATTACTGCGTATTCTCACTTTGGTAGCTCAACGGTTCACAACAACGATACGCAAAAACAAATTAAAACTTAAATATATAATAGTCAAAATTAACAATTTGCAATTCGACGCCAGGCCGTGAACAATATTCATTTAAAGCACTTCGCATTTGCCTTAGTATTGTTTGCCAAATTAAAATGTTGTAGCTCTTCGTCTAATGGTGTTGTTTGTTTGATCATTTCCACTTGTTTTGCTGGGATTTCTGGTTGATGGATTCAGGTTAAAAACGCAAAACGTTAACAGCAAATAATTGCTCATTGGATATCAGTTTTTTTATTACATTAATTTCAACTAGAATTAACGCGGGGGCTGATCTTGATCTTACTAACATAAATTCGTCCACCATTTCTGCTTTGGCTCCACATTTCATTGCGATAACAATACAAAAAAGTTGCGTACAAAAGGGAGTCAGTCAACTAAATGCATAAAATCCGTTTCAAGTGTGGGAAGCTGTTATCCTCCTCCCATTGTTAATAGGTTCCCCCATTTAAAAATCCCATGACACAATCTTGAATTACACATTCTTCTCCCAGCCATCACCTTATTTGGATCCACAGACTTGGGAGAAAAAAACTTATTTGGGTGGATCCCAGTTTCCGTGCGCAATGCTCTCCCAAAGTAGATGCATTCGAAAACTAGGATATGAGTGGGAATTAATTGTCCTCGTGGCTACTAATGAAAGTGAATTTGAAATATTGTAATAGAGTTGAAATATAATCCTTAACATAATTGTGAATTTATTTCAACCAAACAATTGCCCCCAGTTCTAACATAATTGTAAATTTATTTCTACCAAACAATTGCCACCCGTTCTAACATAATTTTTTAAATTTGTGGAATAATTCTGTTCCACAAAACTTCATAATAACCCTAATTGTAATTTGAATTCAAAGTAAAACAAGTTTGTGTTATGCCTTGAACCTAAACTACCCGATCAGCGAACTTTCTAACATAATGTACTATTACATTGTTAGTATTTATACATGGCGGCGTTGAGACAAACCTCATGAACAAGAACAAACAACAAGAAACCTTGTAACTTGTATATGTTTTAATATCCAAGATAAAATTAATCTATGACGGCGTTGAGACTAAATTCATTAATTACTACCATTAGCTTCCGAAAATGTTGTAGACTTCATGTAATTTGCAATCGTATTGTAACTTTGTAAATGAATCCAGAAAAAACAAGCTCGGCTTTGAATTAAGCTTACAATGCGCCGAAGTGTAATCCTTTTGGTATTTCGTTTCTAATATGACTGGGTGTATTTGTCCATATAAAGAATGGAATTCCTGGATCTCCCCTGACAAGACAGTGTCATTCTTCGCAAGGAGAGAATTGGAGGGTTATTAAAAGTAATTATCCCTGATTGTTGGGCTCAGCAGGATAATGCGCATGGCTCATGAACAAAAGCAAGGACACACTTTGTGCCTCCTTGTGATGACAGACTGATAGGCAGGTTAAGGCAGCACAGTTTTTTTTTCAACTCCATTTTTCGCAACCAACAACCGTGACGTTACACCGACACATAGGTGCAAATTATTTTATTTGCAATGTGTAATGATATCACGTAAGCCGCGCTGTGTGCCGTTTGAACGTCCCGCATGGGCTGAATGGTTAGACACAATCGGAATGAAAATATGGAAATTGGTAGAAACGACTCAAAATTGTAAATACATCAATTAAAATAATTAAAATAACGGCAACAGTTGGAATGCAAATGACCTAAAAGACTTGTAGTTGTGAAATGCTCAAATCAATGCCACCATTATTTGACATGGTAAATAACAGTTCATCTAAAACGTCTGTCGCAAATTCCTTATTTTGCGTTAAAATTGGTGAAAGTAGTGTTCTAACAGTGTTCGGACGCTCTGCATTTTCGGGTTGTATAATATTAAAACAATTTATGAGTAATTTGCTTTCTTAAATTTGCAGGAAATGTGGATATTGTCAATGGGAATCTGAAATTAATCCTGGGCCTGATTTGGTCTCTCATTGTCCGCTACCAAATCGGCCGATCCAAATTTCCTCCAAAGAAATTAATGCTTGCTTGGCTTCGCTCAGTCATCCCAGAAACTCAAATCAATAACTTTACAACGGATTGGAATAGTGGAGTGAATCTGGTAAGTGAATCGTCAATTCGGTTTTCTTACTCTTAACTTTTCCACTCAGATTTCTCAGTAAAATTGTTAATCGAACTAATTAAATGCGTACTTTTCTTAGTCCGCCCTTATAGATTATTGTCGCCCTGGTTTGATCCCACAATGGCGAGACTTGGATCCCCGAGATGGGGAATACAATTGTCGTGTAGCAATGGATGTCGCCAAAAAAGAATTGGGCGTCCCCGTGGTCCTCGAACCAGAATATTTGGCATCCCCACATTTGGATGAATTGTCTGGGATGACTTACATATCCTATTTTATGAGGGAAAATGGCCCTGGATACAAGGCGACGATGAATTGGGTTCGAAATCAATTGCCAGAAAGACACATCTCAAATTTTACGGTCAGTTTTCCAGTTTTTTAAAATCATGTTTACCTGCATTTTCGGATGAAATTTTCAATATTTCAATATATATATATTATACTATAATACTTATCGTAAAACGCAAGTTATCAAATCAGTGTTTTGTTAATTAAATGTAGACCGACTGGAATAACGGACAATTACTCTGTGAACTGGTGAGAACATTTGGTGGCCCTGTCCCAGGAATGGATACGTTCTCCACAGAGTCCGAACATTGGGAATCCAACTTATCCATGGGTAAGAATACAACACAAATAAATTCCGCAAAGAATGTTGCTTCAAGAAAAGTTATTGGGCTTTTTTTTCCTTCCTCACGAACTCCATGTTTGTTTTCATTTACGAATACCTAATCGTCTAACACCACTATAATTTAATCCGCACGAGCACAGCTACTTACAGAGGCAAATCAATATCCTTCAAGGATTCCTCCCCCATTAACTTATTATTATCCCCCCACTACTGCAAACGTAAACCGGTTACTTTATTCTTAAACGTGAAATTGCAATCCCTTCAGTGCCGTGCCAAGTAGGGCTATCTCTTTGTTTGTATTACTTAATTTTTCATTACAGTCGTTAGCAGAAGTGATTGAGTGTTTAGACAACGGCGTGGCGTGAGAAGGGATCGCATATTTGACTACTGCTAATTTGAGATTTGTGATAAGGTTAAGTGAAGAAAGGGGGTATTAATTAATTTGTAAGTACAGATTTGGGATTTTGTAATTTCAGGGATGAAGGGCGGTGAGAAATTAGGGATTACTTCAATTCTAAGACCGAAGGACATGGCTGATCCATCCGTGGATCATCTTGGGATAATGGCGTACACGGCTGCGTATCAGTGGCTCCCAACAAAAGCTCCGCCAGGCCAGCGATTGGCAGTCAATTGGGAATCCGACAAATTCAGGAAAGGGAATCCGGTTAGTTTTGATTTCTATGTAAAATTATTTAATTCTGGACGAATTGACTGATTCATATTTATGTTATGAATGGTGCAAGTACTACTCTACTCAATATTTACATCACATGTGCTTTTCAACAGGTTTAGAGAAATATTTAAATTGAGCGGTGAAATCCATAAAAATTAAACTACTTAGAATGTGTTCATGCAAATTAGGAAACCAAATTATTTTCTCGCCAAAAGCAGCAAAAATTATTCAGATGCATGGAATTGCAAAAATCTCTGTTATGAGGAACTTATACGGCCCCAAATCCGCAAGTTCGACGCAAATGATCAGTGATCACCTATATACATTTAGTTTAGAAAAATAAAATGGGACTATTATGATAGATGAATTCCACATGTTTTGCATTGTTGTCAATTAAACCTTTGTTACCTTTCTTTTCCACAGATAACATTCACAATGGATTATTTGGAGGA